>JANVCC010000018.1:2672627-2685001 GCA_025345505.1 Todiramphus chloris collaris
TCTTTCTTTCTTTCTTTCTTTCTTTCTTTCTTTCTTTCTTTCTTTCTCTCTCTCTCTCTTTCTTTCTTTCTTTCTTTCTTTCTTTCTTTCTTTCTTTCTTTCTTTCTTTCTTTCTTTCTCTCTTTCCTTTTCCTCTTAAGAGGGCTTATGTAGGACTCTAAAAATTGAACTGTAGGGATGGACAGTAAAGCAAGACATCCAAATCTAGACAGTCTTAGTATTAGATGGAAAATATGAGCTAAATTGCTTAAAGCATTGCTGTCATTAGTCAGACAAACAGCTTGGTTCTTGATTCTAATGCAGCATGGCCACACAGAGAAGGAGCAGCGAGCATTAGATGTCACCTGAGTTTTAACTCTCACCTGAAAGTTGCTTTCTGGATGTGTTTGACAGTCTGTGACAGGCAAACTATCATTCCTAAGGTCTTACTGTGGACATCACAGAGTGTCAATTGCTACTTTTACCTATGCAGTTAGTAAGGATCCTCATCGTAAAAGCTTTAATTCCTTAGGCAGTAACATAGATTTAGAAAGCTTGAAGTGATGGAAGATGACCACCATCCGACTGCCTTCTGGGAGTGGCTTCATGTTTGTGATAACCCATAAGGTGTACCTGAGCATTTTTGGGGTCACATCTAGCTGGGGAAAGCATGACAATGTAGCAATATAACCGAACAAGGGCTAGTGTACAGGAGCATGATCAGGAACTGTTTAGTATGAATGTAGCCGGAAGATTCTTCATGTAATTTCAGTATTTAAAAACCAGAAAAGCCCTGTAACAAGGTCGGAGTTGGGCACCTCAAGCTATGCAACCTCTAAGGTCACTCACACAGCCTGTAGCAGAGCAGGGAAACAGTTCCTCTTTTCCAAAATTTCCTTAACATTTCTCTTTTCCAGGCATCTGAACAACTCAGAAACAGTTCATAACCCTGTCACAACAGCATATGCATAAAGGCAAAGGTTGGATTTTTAAAAGTCCAGTGTTCAGGGGCACAGATCACCACTTGCAGAGCAAGAGAGAAGTCACCCTTTTCAATCCTTTCCATACCCTAACTTCAATACAGCCAGCTTCCTATATATATTCCTGAGTAATGTATTTGACTGCCCTGAAAAAGTTTAGTCTCTCAAATTCCTCCTTTCTGTCTTAGAGATCTGCTCATCCTCATTTCCTGAGTATTCCTGACAGTATTAGCCAGAAGACTAATGGAAAGCCAGAAAGCAGCTAATGATGCTAAGTTTCCTGGGAAAAACAAAGCAAACCAACTTTCTAAAACAACCCAAGGACTGAGAAATTTGGATTCACATAGGCATGCTCTGTTGCAGAAGTCATGGTCACTAATCTTCCTTTTTAACAGGACCTCTGCAATTTGATTCAAGGACTCCTTTCCGAGCGATGAGATGCGGCATTAGACACCAGACGCAGAGAAAGTGGGGTGGGTGCATGGAGGGGGGAAGGGAAAGAAAGTAATTTAGCATCTGGCAAAATGGATTGCGAACATACAGAAGATGTTATACTGTTAAGACTTCTCTCTGTCTCCCTTTCCCTCTCCTTCTTTTATTAAAGGCCTAGGCAATTTAAAAATGGAGACAGTGTATCCCACTTAATAGCGTTGCTGTTAATCTTCTCACCACTCAGCTCTCAGCTCTAAGTATCGAACACACAAAAACCCTCCTCCTGTCACCAGCTGTGGTTAGGGAGTGACTGTCCTCAGGGGCTCCAAGCCTTTAAAAAAAAAAAAAAAAAGAAATTCACCGCTGAGGAAAGGCAATAACAGGAGTCTGCTGTTGTCTAACCTGCCATATAAATGAAACAATCAAAGAAGACAACAAAGGAAACTCCACTAACATCCAGAGGCAAAAGCAGTTTGCTGTAATATATCCTGGCTTGGGGAACTATTTTTAGCCAAACCCCTATTTTTTTAACAGACACACACAATCTCTTTCTAATTTTGATTAAGAGAGGAGAGTGAAAAAATACCAACTCAAAGGCAGGTAGGGAAGAATGTGAAGAGGCATCTAGTGACAAGAGAAAGCTGAATTAAAACAAATCCTTGTGTGTGTGTAAAGGATAAAAACAAAAATTACTTTCAATGTTTAAATAAAACCAGGTTCTGGTATTATCACTGTTCAGCTCTCTGAAAGACTCAGTCATTACTAGTATCTAATATTTGTACTGTAATCACATGCAGGCACTAATGGCCTGAAATCCAGTTGTGCTTGGAGCTGTATCAGCATAAATGAAAAAGATGGCTCTGAACTCGAATTTATGTATATATTTATATACACTTATATAAATTAATGTTATGTATCTAACATATACAGATGCATACCTGCACATATGCGGGCAAGCACACACACGCTTGTGTTCTGTGGCATATATCATGTATATATAGCACACATTTAAATCATAATAGTGAAACCTCATTTAAAAATCTTTATGAGATTTTGGATGGGGGTTAATTCTGAGATTTCCATTTCCAAGCTTGGTTCCCAAGACTTGATTTTCTCATGTAGTTATGGGTCTCTCAGAGCTAAAAAAGTACCCAGATATTCCCCATTCACTGTCAAACCCTGAGTCAGAGACACTAGAGAAATGAACCTGTGTAGTAGCTTAAGGCCATGTGATTGATTTATTACTGGCACCCACAATTAACACCAGACTATAAGGCCATAGTTAGAGCATTCAGCTGGTAGAGACAATCCTTTAGTTCTGCCCCACAAATTATTTTCAGTGTCAGGACTATTTTAGAACTTGTATGATGATCACCACATCTAACTGTGTTTCTGTGTAAATGTCATCACATCTAACTTCAGAGAAGACATCTGCATTTGAGCTAATTGTATAGAATGCTTCTGTAAAGAAGTGACTACTTCTCATGTTCAGTTCTTTCTTCAGGTGACCCTTTCTTCATCAGATGTCCATACCCCAGAAGTATTACACTTCTCCACAGATGATATGTACATATCTGTCCACGACAAGATCAACTCTAGACAGATGAACATCCATGATGCACTGTGTTTTGTCTATATTTTGGTCCAGTTTCCATAGGTGGAACAATCCATATTCTCTAGTAAGACTATTCAAGATCCTGCAGATTACAGCACATTCACAGGAGATATGGGTTTGAAGTTACCCAGGGTAGTCTTCTTACCAAAAGACAAACTCAAGCTTTGCTCATTAATGTCTCTATTTTAGGACAAAGTTCCTGGGCCAAAAAGATTGATGATATCTCGAATGCATCCCTGAACTGTCCTCTAAATTCAAGAGAAGGACATGCCTTCACGTGCTGTTAGCTTTTCCCACACTAAGCGTATGATCTTTCTGGATTGCCATTTGGAGGTATCTAACCAACTCTACTGAATGTATGGAGAATATACAGCCCTAAATTGGTCACTCTTGTTCATCCCTTTGGAATAAAACCTTGAAATTTTATCCATTTATGCCTTAGGTCTAGAGGTTGTAGGTTCAGTATCATGTAATGGCTGTGTTCATCGTCATTACATAGAAAATCTTCAGTATAAATTCCTGTTAATTGGATAACAGCCCTGGGCAAAGCACTACTTATTAAAGAACTTTTAAAGAAAGTTGGCAGCTTGGAGCCATCAGCCCCTTAAAATCTACCAGTCATCTCCTGGAAAGTTATTTAAGAAAAATATAGCTTTTAAAAACAACAACAACAAAAAAGTTCCTGTTGTTGCTGGCAGTCTTGGCTGAGAGCCAAAGTACTACAATGGTTTTCTTGCTGATGGATATAAAAATTGCTATCCACAGCTGTGTCAGTACTTGGGAGAAATATCCCCTAGTTTTGTGAGAGGGTTCTAGAAGGTAACTGCACAGAATTTCCATAGAAATACCTTCAGGTCAAAGATACATTCTTTGTAAAGGGTCACTGCTAATTAATAGATCACCTTTGTTAAAGATGAACCAATTTTTACCATGCCCAGTGGGTAAATAATGGGCATTCCATCCTCTTCAATATCCTCTATTAGTGTGCTTATAGCCATTTATAATTCAAAAGTCTTATATCCATATTCTTCCTATTAATCATTCATCAGGCTTTGATAAAATTTTGAGAAACCTCTTTACATAAAGAGTGACCAACAGATTGATAAATCAGGTGTGGTGTCTGGAAGCCAAGTTAGCGCTCTGTTACTATTATCTGTCCCTTATTGAACTTAAAAAAAAAAGTAAACTATTTAATTATGGTAATGGATATGCTGTGTTTAAGCTGTCAAAGTGAAAAAATTAAGGCTCTTGAGCCTCAATTCTGTATGGAAGGATGACAAGCAAGCAAAGAAAATGTGGGGAGGAGGGCAAGAAGTATTCTGTTACTGAAATCTCAATATCCATGGATGTAAATAATGGAGTGACTGGAACGGTGTTTAGGACGTTTTCCAAGCAGGTCTGTCAGGAAATCTGAAGCTGCAGTGGAGCCATCAGAAGTGGCCACATCCCATCCTTGTGTTTCATATCCAGCAATGGAGTATGGGTGATGTGGTAGCATTAACAAGGTGGGTATGTGATGGAGTTGGGACTGGGAGCTCACACTTCCCTGGTTATTACCATATGATCGAGGTGTAAAAGTTGACTTTGACAAATGGGTTTGCAAGTCAAAGAAGGATGGAAGAAGCTCATCCTTATTGCTGCCTAAAGAAATCAATGTTTTTTAGATGTAATGGTCCAACGGGCCACCTCATCCAAGCTGATCATTGAGGGCTTTCAATGTCAGCAAGCATCTACTGAATCCTACACCCCTGTCACCCTTCCTCCCCCAGCTGCATTTAGATCTAAACACCATTTCTGCGACACACTCAACTTCTTGCTGTTAATTTCAAGCCCGGCTGACAGAGCTCAGCTTGGATCTCGTACCCGTCGGGAGCCGATAAGCAGTTTCCACTCACAGATCACACATAGCTGAGTGATGTTCAGAGACCCCCTTGTTCCCCCAGCCCTGCGCCCTGCGAAGTGACATTAGCGCTGGGTAATGATCTGTAAATGTGTCAGAACTGTGCCACCTAGTGACACCGCTGCCTCGTTCCTTTGGTGAAGTCACACTGCTCGCACAACAGCAAGCCATAATATAATTAGAGCTAATTTGGTTTCTCGGTAGCTGGCTGCTGCACAGCTCCCTGCTCAGCCACTCTCTGCTTCTCCAGAAGACTTTTCTCGACGTAATAAGAGCTTCCTTTTTTTTTTCTTCTATACAGCAATTTTATTGTATATATATATATTTATTTTTTTTTTTTTTTTTTTTTTTTTTTTTTTAATCTATTTTGAAATGAAGATAATATGAAGTAGTCTGTTAATGACATGTGATGGATTTTTTTTTTTTTATACCTAACAACTAGAGCTGACTGTCAATTTCTGGACAATCTCTCTCCCATTATATAGCACAATTTCCTTAACATAAGGACATTTTGTTTTCAACAAAGTTTGCATTTCCAAAAATTGTTGATTCTGTTTTTCTGATTGCCAGTTCCTCCTGTTAAAAAGTTCTTTAAAGCAAAGCTCCAGGTTTCATTTCAAAATATCCATGAAAAGTGTGGTGTATTCAGTAAAATTATGTGTAACTGAAATAAAATAGTCTGATTGATCCAAACCAGTTTGGGGGAATTATTTTTTTCTTATTTTGTTGTTGTTATTGTTCTTGCTGTTGTTGAGATTTTGTCCTTTTCTATGAATGCAGTGCAAGAAAAGTTCAAAAAGGTAAACATTTCTCTTGGTTAAGACAACTATTCCCAATTAACTTTCCTTGTAACAATCAATGTATTAATATGTAATGTATAATCCACCTCATTTTTGACATGGTGCTGTGAAGAGCTCAGAGAGCAGGAGTCCAATGACATGATCAGTCAGTAGATAAAAAATAAACAGACATTTGCCCTTCTTTTGGTTGCTTGTTTTGTGTTTTTTGGTTTGCTTTTCATAAAGCCTAATCACATTGCATAAGTCATTGCACTGAGATAATGTGGAAGCTTGAAGTATAAATAATTTATCTAAAAAGAACACAACCACACCAAACTAAAACAAATTCATGAAGGCTAATCACAGAGTCGTAGAATAATGAATAATCTAGATTGGAAAGGACCTCTTCAAGTCAACTGATTCAACCCTTTGCTCATAGTAAGGTCAGCATGGCTGTCCTATTATTCCTGTTTTCCTTCACTGTATGGTGGGGATGGTAGATGGTGATTACTTGAGGCATCCCCACATCTTGGTCATCTCATGATTTAATGTTTTCAGAACATCACAATTACCTGTTTTCAGAGGGTCACAATGCAAGTGTTGGGAATCATATCTCCTAAAACTCAAAAATACTTTGCAGTATATAATAGCCTAAATGAAAATAAATATTTTTAATAACTTAGAATGTTTGGGTTGAATGTATGCAGCTAAATGCAGACTTCTCTAAAGGAGCTGGTCACCCTTGACTCCTTTTATAGTCATTGTAAAGCAATTGGCACTAGTAGAAGTGATTCATCTCAGTTTAGAGTAGATGCCTAAAATAGGTCAGACGAATTACACCCTAGCAGAATCTCTTTCCTTACTGACTGTAAAGGAAATCTAGGATTGATCTCTTTAAATTGCTTATTTTGGAATTTTGTATAAATTTTCTATTTAATATTTGCTCAAGTTGAAATTGCCAAGATTGACAAAATGCCGTGTCTCCTGGCCTTAAATTTTAAATGTCAGAGCTTTAGCTAGAAACTGACTCATAAAAAATTATGGTTTATGGCGGAAAATATATGGGTATATATTGAATTAAAGGTGAGTTTAGGTGTATTAATACATGTAGCTGTTTATTTTAATATTAATGTCTACTTACTTGTCTTTTCCCACTAGTAGCTATTGAACTCTTTCCCAAAGAAGTTCATCATCTTTATCACCATATTAGCTACAAGGAAATTGTGGCACAGAGGGATCCTAGAATTATAGATGTCTGGAAGTACAGCCTCTCACTTGAAGGAGATGATTGCAAACAAACAAAACAGTTTAGCCAGGGTTTTTGTCTACCAAAGTCTTGAAAACCTCCAAGGATGGAGTTTCTATGAATTCTACAAGCCCCAGTTCCAATGCTGCACAATCTTCTAATGAAAATATTTTCCTGACATCCGGTCTGAACCTTCCAAGCTGCAATCCAATGGCCCTGACTGTAGTATCTGTAGACAACTGAGCAATGTTTTGGTCTGTTGTGTTTGCAGCTATGTGTATTATGGGTTATTAGATTGCCACTTAGACTTCTTTTTACCGTTCTACACAAACTTGCCCCTGCAAAAGTCTCCTTGTGGGTCGCTTGCTCTAAACCCCTTAGGATGTAGCTGTCTGCTGTATCCTCTCCGGTTTCTCTGTGTCCCTTTTGAACTGAGGCCACAAACTGGACACATTACTCCATATGTGGCTTCAGCATCTCTAAGCAGAAGGAGGTAAGTTCCCTCAGTCTTCTGGATACATTCCTGTGCTGAAGACTCTCCTCTACAGTGTAGAGAGCAGTACATGCTTTGCTGTATTCATGACGACAGGATGTTGCCAGCTCAAATGCCACATGGTGATCTTCACATCATTTTACCTGGAGGCATTACACAGCCAGTCAGTTCCCATGGTGTTATTCTACCTAAGGTGCATCAGTTTACACATTTCCTTATTGAACTTCCCAAAATCTCTTTTGTTCCAGTCCTTAAATTTCTCATGTTTCCACTGAATTGAAGCACTGTCATTTGATGTGTCAGCCAACCTGACACATCTAGCTTACAACTGTAAATTTGTTGAGGGCGCACATTGTCTCAGCTGGAGTGTGCACTTTGGCCAGGTCATTGATGGTAATAATAAATAGACTAGACTGAACTAGATTAGACTCAAATATTTCACTTGGATGGGACCTTCAACGATCATCTAGTTCGACTGCCTGACCAATTCATGACTGACCAAAAGTTAAAGCATGTTGTTAAGGGCAATGTCCAAATGCCTCTTGAGCAGTGACAGGCTTGTGCATCAACCACTTCTCTAGGAAGCCTGTTCCAGTTTTTTCTCTCAAGAAATAAATGCTTCCTAATGTCCAGTCTCATCCACCTCTGGCACAGCTTTGAACCATTCCCCCACATTCTATCACTGGATCCCAGGGTGAAGAATCAACACCTACCTCTCCACTTCCCCTCTCTAGGAAACTGTGGAGATCATTTTAAGTTCTAGTATTGACCCTTAGGTTACTTTGCTTTATATCAGCCTACAGCTGTGTGCTAAGATTTCAGCTACTAACCCTTTGAACCTGCTGTTTCAGTCGTGTTTCAACCCATTCAACAGCCTGTTTGTTCAGTCTGTGCTTCCTCAGCTTCCCAAAGAGGATGCTGCGCGAGAATATGACAAAAGCCTTGCTAGAACCAGTTATATGGCTCTGTTCTTTCCTACTCTGTATAACCTGTCGCTTCATTAGAGAAGGTAATCCAAGTGTTCAAATATTTGCCCCTGGTAAATCCATGTTGACTCTTCTCAATACCTTCTTGTCCTCAATGTATTTGGAAATGATTTAGGACTTGGTGACCTTGACGGTCTCTTCCAACCAGAATGATTTGATGATTGTATGACCTTTTCAGCAACTACAGACCTAGTTCTTCAGCTCTTCCTTTCTGCCTTTCATGAGAAAGGGCAAAACATTAGTCTTCTCAGTCACCAACACCTCTTCCAATAGCCATAATTTTTCATAAATGGTAGACAGAGGCCTCATCCAGCCACATCCGCTAACAATTATAGTATACTCAAATGAATCTTATCTGAGCCAGTGGACTTGGTAACATCAAGGTCCTCTAAGCAGAGCTTGTCTGTTCCTTCCTCACTCTTCCTCACTCACTGCCCTTCTCCCTGCGAAGCTATGTCAATACTCTTGAGATCTAGAGCAGTTTTTGCTTGTGAAAACTGATACTGAGAAGACATTGTGCGCTCCAGTCTTTTCCACACTGCTGATGGTTATGTTGTCTCCTGCATCCAGCCGTGGCCTTGCATTTTCCCTGAACTTCTCTCTGCTGCTGGCACAACTGTGGATTCCCTTCTTACTGCTATTATTCTTTGTCTTAGTGCCAGCTGGGCTTTGGTCTGTTTCTTTCATCCCTAAGAACCCAAGCAAAGCTTTTATTCTCTCCTTTGTTTCTCTTCCTTATTTGCACTCTGTGTATGCTCCCTTTCAGAGATTTAGTTCATCAAGGAGTTCCTTGATTACCCAAGCAGACCTGGTGAAGTTCTTGCTCTTTATGCACAAACAGAGCATTTATTCCAGATCTCTTTGGTAAGCCCTCTTTGAAAGGATGTTAGCTCTTTACAGCACCTCCCCCTTTTCTGGCCACATTCATGGGAGTCTGCACAGCACTTTCCACTGACCTAGTCTGCTCTCCAGAAGTCCTCTGTTATGACTCTGTAACCACCTTCCCAAGCCTTCCTCCAGATACTGCAACCTTCCTGTGTCACAGCTGTCCAAACTACCATCTATGGCCATATTCATGACCATTTCTTCCCTGTTGATGAACAGCAGGGCTAGCAGAGCACTGACCCTGATTGTCCTTTCTAGTATTTACATAATAAAATATCTTACCCAAGGTCACCCAGAGCTAAAAATAGAATCTATATTTTTTGTTTTCTGTGCTGTCTTAAATGAAACTGTTCTATAAATATGTGCAAGCAAGGAAGAGATTAGACGTCTCTGAAGACATGTTCCCATCTTTGAGCCTTATTTACTGGAGAAGATGGTTAAAAAGCATCTTATCTTACTTGGGAAAAATAGCTGTAAGTTTGCCAAGGTCAGCAAGATGCAAAGAGATTTGCTGAGGGCTATATTCTCCTCTCTGATCCATTCTGCCAATTTCCACTTCATATTCAGCAATCTGTCCACACATGGGCCTCCAAAGGATGTCAGCAAGAATTCCTCAACCACAAGAGAAGAGCTGGGCCCTTCAAAAGTTAGCTGCTCAAGTTAAAACTGCCTCAGGGCAACTTTGACTTAGGCATTCAGTTCCTTTGACTTAAGCATTCAGTTCCTTTTGATAAAATTATATGTATTCACAAGCTGATATTTTGTCTGTCAGGACAGAAAAAGTGTAAATAAAAAGGACATAGTGTTGGGTTGGATTGCTTGGATCACTGAGTCTAGGTCACCCTTTAACACAGACAAACAGATCATGTGGTGCCTTTTATAACTTTATCAAGTCCCATCTTTAATGTTTCTAGTGGTCTTACTGAAATGCTGTTCAGAATTTAATTTCTGCAAAGATTATAAATATGATAAGCTGGATAATACTAAAGTCTGCCTTCCCTGTTCTTGTTACCCAACTGTGGCCTAAACTGAACCTTCTAGAGAAGGAAAGAGAAGAAACTGATCAGCCAGCATGAGGAATCCCGTCTTCCCCAAGGGAAGCCTCTATAGCTTCATCATCCTTCTTCCTTGTCTTTCATTAACTATTCTTCCTCCTTAGATCTTGTTGCTTTCTCCACACCTGCACCTTTCGCTTGGCATTTCCCAACCCCACCTGCTCCTACCATTCCCATCTCCTACACTCACATTCCTGCCTCAATACCTTATCACTGCTGCTGCCTTTCCTGCCCAGTACACTTTCCTTCCTTGAACTACTGCTGTTTTCTCCTCATCCTCAGCTCCTTGCTTGTTAGCTTCTTGTTTGCCCATTTCTCCAGACCTTGAAGGTTTATTTCTGTTTCTTTCAAGCTTTCTCTCTGCATCTTTGCTTCTCCCTTCAACATTCATGTTTTGCTTTCTCCAGCATCTCTCCTCAAACCTATCTCTTCTGCATATATATACACATATATACAAATACATAGTGCTATGTGAACATGCTTTTCCATATATATCCTTTCTCACTGCTGTGCCTTGGTGGTTGAAAATTAGTGAAACAGAAGTTGTTTTATGCCCAGAAAGGGTTTTAAAGCCTTCTAGAAGTTTGGTTTTTTTTTTTTTTGCAAACTAGCTCTTGTTTGCTACCTAACTGCTGGCATGAGAGCTCAGGGGGATTCCTCTCAAAGGCCTGGCTACGAAATACAGAACCCAAGACAGTGATAAAAATGGCAACTCTCCCACCTCACAGAGGGTGGAAGGATGTTTATATGAGCAGCCGTAATTTGTTCAGGGTTCTGGTGTTTAACTTCTCACGCCGCTCATCAGAAGTGCCGAGAATCTCAGCTCATGCTGGTTTTTGTTCTCCAGCAGAATCTGAAGCCTAGACTAAGATTGGGATTCATTACACCAAACATGGTTTGAGCAATTTACAGTGACAGTGAGGCCCTGCCATAAGCATCTTACGCTCATTTAACACATTTTTAAGTCCTTTATCAGGATAATGCCATTTATATGAAGGAGTGGCAGTGTCTTCCCAGCAAACGAGGAGGCAAGAGTGCTGTCTGAAATTTTTTAATGTCTCTTCTGATGGCTTTTCCGCACAACAGTGTTGAAACAGTAGATATGACAACTCCACAGGCCCAAACAACATGGCTACGGGTCACATGGGGAGTGAAGAGGAACAGGAGGTGTTATTTTCATGTCAAAATAACTGATGTGAAGATTCCTGTGACTACTTCAAAGGAACCTCTCATTATCTTTGTTATTAACTGCTTCTGTGTTGGTAAGAAGGGGGGCAGGTTAATTGGAAAAATTATGTTTAAACTTTATAAACAGTGCAAGCATGAAACCCATCATTTTAATAAATGTTATCGTGTCTTCTGGATCTAATAGATCTTAACTGATGCATGCGATCATTAAGTTTAATTTAAGAAACTACCCCTAGAGATGTTATTTAAATCAATTGGAGACATGTTCTCAAGCAATGTTAGAAATATTTGATTTACCTACACCCTCATCACTGAACCAGCTTCCTGAATAAAGCAGCAGAGAAGAATATACCACTTTACCATCTCATCTTTCATACTAAAAGAAATGGAAAGCTTTTTTACCCAATATATTAAAATATCAAGTCATCCATCACTGCCATTCAGTCACCTCTGAAGCAGCTGTTTAATAGTGCAGTGCAATGCTTCAAGCAGGGACACGTTAACTAGATCCAAATAAATTATTACAATAATTTGCGATATCCAAAACATAATTAAAAAAAAAAATAAATTAACCCTTTTCTCTTTCTGAAAATGAATAACGAATCTGGGGTTATCTTGCATGCTTCTGCTTTCTAAAGATTTAAAGAATAGCATAGCCAGACTTCAGACTATTCCTTTTAACCATTCATTGAGAATTTAAGAACTAAGATTGTGTATCTAAGCTGCAAGCACATGACTCTGGTACCTCTTTTGGCTTCTCAGATGCTATTCAATGGGAACAGAAGGATGTTACTGTTCCCAGTGAGATCTACATTTATTCTTAACTCCTGGACATA
>JANVCC010000018.1:2693072-2740855 GCA_025345505.1 Todiramphus chloris collaris
CTTCTGATATGAGCAGGTCTGTGCTTGCTGCAGGAGTAGCAGATGCCTCAGCCTGGCAAGGCAGGTAATTAAAGGGACAAAAGGAACTGCAACTTCCTCTTCTAATGCCCCAAGAGTCACTGCCCTGGCCTAAGGGATCAGCATTTCCCAGAACAAGTTAGAAGCTCCCTGGAGTCAGCAAAGTCCCTCTTTCTCATCAGTCTTGCCCTTTGATACAAGGGGCTTTTGGAGGACCCAAATGTTGTCACCTAGTGATCCTTCTACACCCCTGGAGGTGACTTTTCACCTCCCAGAGCTCTGGCAGCCCTGTCTTAGTGTGGCTTCTTCTCCCTCCTCCTTCCCCACTCAGTGCACTAATCCTATCCAGAGATCTAACTAAAGGGGTGCCCTTCACGATCCAAAGCCCACTTGCAATAGCAATGATTAAAATGACTTTTTCTTGCCTTAAATAATCTCACATGGGTTCTCACAATTTGGCTCTGTTTTCATTGTTCAAATCCGTAATATCAGGCTGGAGCAATCCTCAACAAAGCTGCTCTTTCTTGACCCCTTGACTTCTTGGGCAAGGAATATAATGACCTCCATTGATTCAGCTGCTGGTAGCAAGAGTGAAGGGGAAGAGGTTTCCCATTTCCTCCCCAGCAAGGCTTCTAGGCTGGTGGAATTGTTAAAGGATTTTGTTTTCTGTCCAAGAGACTCTGATGCTGGTGCCAGGATTGCATGCGGGAATGAAAACAAGTAACAGAGGCAAGGGAGAGACAAGTAATTTAGATGAGGGAAAGATTTGCTCTGCGCAGAATGTCCATCTATTTTGAGACAGACAGAGCTAGAATGGATCTTGGTTTGTAGAACGGCTTTAACAGATACAGATTACAGGGGGAGAGGCAGCACAAGCAGAATAAAAACCTCCATTGCCTTTGCAGTTCAGTCTGATAATTCAAGGTTTACACTGGGGATTAAAGAGAGGTGGAAATTGTATCTGAGACCTTCAACATCAGACCTAGGAGAACAGGCACTCACCCTGAAGGTTATTCTACAGGTGTTTGGGCTATTGCCCTGTCTGAAGTCCTTGACAAAAAGATCTCTGTATTAAGTGAAGAACCTCTTTAGAAGGTACAGAAGCTGTTCAGGTCCATCTGTGCTGTTGTCCTATAGGTTACAACACCCGCAGCAAATGTAAATATCTATCAGCATTTGCACCTTAAAAATACTCCTTGTAAACATAACCCACAACCAGGTAACAAAACATGGAAGGGAAGAAAGATTAATGAAGTATGATTACTGGAGAAGCTGGGTGCAGTCTCATTTTATATACTTTCACAGTTAAAAACACCTTGAAGCTGGTGATGTATTTTTACAGCCTTTTCAAGGAATTCTCATGCAGACTGAATGAAATACAGGAGTCTCACTATAAATACAAAGCAGGACCACAGCTTTGCTTTTTGGTTTTCTCCTTCATTTATTGTTTACTCTTTATAGCATTACATTTTAGGAATACTTAGGAATATCTGAGAGGATCAAAATGTTTCTACAACCTCCTCAAATATTTAGCAAAACAAGTGCAACTGGAAAGTATTTCTTCTTGCTTTACTATTTTTTTTTCATTCATTTCCTGTTGATCAGTGATAGGTGCTCACATGTTCTGTGGTATAGGTTTGCAAGGATAACTTTCATAGGTTTCCTTATTATCCGATGGTGTAGCAAATACACATCACTAAGCTGTTTTCTCTCCTGTGCCCACATGCAAGTAACCACAGAACCATGGGCCAGACTGTTATCCCCATTACACTGGTGTAAATCCATATTGTCTTTTCTCTAGAATTACACCATTTTAATGGACACCATGGACACATCATGTGTGTCCCCTCAGATTAGAGATAGAAAAAGCCTGTGAAGACACCCCCTCAGCAGAGCATTAATGTTCACAAATGTATAGTTTCTAAAATTTCGATTCAAATGCACTTCTCATAAACAGGGTCTTATCCTGCATGCCGATCTGCAGGCTAAGACTTGATCATTTAACTATTTCACTGCTCATCCATGTATCTCACCTTCTAAAAGCATTTCAGTGAAGATTTAACATTACTGAGCTACCCTTCCCTTTGCTTTCTAAGTTTTTGCCTTCCAGGGGAACCAGAGAGCAACTAAAGTTTGTGTGGAAAATGTACTTTCATTGGAGTGAAATTCAACTCAATCTATTTTGAAATGAGGTATTTAAAATGTTTCTAGGAGGGGAGGGTGGATGGGTAATGAGATTCTCAATGTGTAATATAAAAATAGAGGTAGAGGAGGAAAAGAGGTTCAATCACATAGGCCAGGTATCTGTCTTATGTGCTTTGTACCAAATCCACTAGAGAAAGAACTTTTGGGATCATAAGAAGAAAATGGGGCAAAGTTAGACCTGATGAGTTTATTATTAGAGATTTTGTATTGGTTTCAGCTCCTGAGACATTTTGAGACATGTGACTTTTCTTCCTGGTTTAGGATTGGATTGGATTGGACTATTTGTGGAGTCTGAATATTCCAGCAGCATGGAGAAGCTCTCTGTGCACAGCCTGGTACTAATGCAATCAATACAAGTTAAAACCAGTGTGAAATGTTATGTGTTTGTGAGTCAATTAGATTCATCCACCAGAGGTCATTAGATGATCAAATGACACTTTCCTACTCTCTTTATAAGTAACGGTATCAGTATTCTGTGCTATAAAAAATGCATTTACATTAATAATAAAAACCTTAAAGGAGAAATAAAAGTGTTATGAAGTAAATTATCACACAGTGAAGTTCATGATTTTAAATAGCTTTGGTAAGAAAACAAAAATAGGATCTGAATAATATTATCAAGAGAAATTACAATGCCTGTAAATTCTTATTCTAAAATGATGGGAGATGCTTAAAAGGTAAGTTTGGTTCTCTATTATTCAAATGACATATTGCTAATTGTACTCTATAAATGGCAAAAAATTCTGCCTAGAATTGTCCACGACTACAGAAAATATGTGGTAATATGAGACAGGTATCTAACTGTGCTTGCAATGAGATGGACTGAATTTCCCAGGCTTTGTTCTTCCATAACTTTACACCAATGGAAATCAGAAGTCGCTCTGTCAAAATAAAAGAAGCAAATTTGAAAACAGAGAAAAGCTTTCTGATTTTTCCCTCTTCAATTTCTCTCCATTCTCACTTTGACTTGTTTTTCTTTCCCTGAGTTTCTCTACTTGTGGTAGCACTTTGTCCTTCTTTCTTCTCAAATACCCTCTTGTTTCAATTCACATATCATCTAAATGTGATTCCCTTCTGTCTCACACACTTCAGGTTTATTTTTGATTTCTCATTTTTGCTATGCACTTTCTTTAATTTTGGTCCTAATCTTGTAGTTGGTACTGGAAGAAATGATCCTTATTCAGGATTAGTAACATAGATGAGAATTTCAGGTCACTATCCCTTCAAGCAGCTAGGATTGCTTCCCAAAAGTACAGTTGTCCTCTCTAGTGTATTAAAATGAGTAGCAGATAATTAGTAAGAGATTTTTGTGACTGAGAAATTCATAATGGATCAGACTCCTTTTACCCAAGTTTTCCCCATCATGTCCTTCATATCTTCCCACCAAATACTGGGTGCATCTTTCACAAGGACATTGCCATGGGGGAAGTAAATTTTTAATCAAAGATTGAAGTCAAAGATGCTCAGAGGGCTCTGGCTCGGGTAGCTGAGACCTGGCATTCTATCCAGATGTCATATCATGGGACAAGGAATCAAGGCACAGTAAAAATGAGCTGGGCTTCAGGTGTTGAGACTCCTTTATACCAAGAAAATAAATGATTCTGGTGTTTGGGTCCATCCATTGCAGAGACAAGATCTCCACCTAAGAGTTCATGGTTCTTCTGGACTCTTGTTGTTTGGACCTTTATCTTTATCTAGATAAGTTAAATTTTATCCTCTTTAGCCTGGATACTTTTCCAACTTAATATCCTACATGGTTTGAAACTATCTGTTTCCTAAGTGTTGCTGAACAAAGAAGTGTCTGAGAGTGTGAAGCAGGCAACAGAAAGTCTGTGATGAGGTGGAATGCCAGAACTTGCTTAGGCTTGGTACCTGAAATTGATCCTTGGTGATGTCAAAGGCTTAGTGAACAAGAGCTCTGGGATTGAAGGATTTGATCTCTGGGGATGGGGTGAAGTAGCTGCAGCATCTAAGGTGGGAGGGGTAAAGCATGGTTGAAAGAATATGTTAAAGTTGCCATTGCCATTGGCAAAGCTCACTTGGTATTTAAATACAATTAGCCACGAGTGTGTAAGAATTCACAAAGACAGGGGCAATATCAAGGAATATTCCATGGATAGACTTGAACTTTCATTGGTATTCTTTTTTGAGACTGGTTATATTTCAGACTGATTTGACTCTGTGCAACCTGCCACAAGAGAAGGGCAGGACATAGAGCGGGCGATGCTGCCAGGTAAGTGTGCCTAAGGTTATAGCAGTAAATTAGCCAGTACCAGGTCATATATTTAGGTACTGGTACTATTTTGTCCCAGGTGAGCAGATACTCTCTTAATAAATTCCCAGCAGTGACTGCAGAGTTAGCCCCGACCAGGGATAGTTCCCAAAAAGCAACTTGGACATGGGGTTTTTTTGCAGTCTAAAACTGCAAAATTATTATTATATTATTATTGTATGATTAAAGATAACATTAGGTGGTCAAATTATGCCAGATGGCTTCAAGGTGAATGAAAATGCTCTCTTGTGGGTTAAATAATGGTTCAGTAGAGATTCTACCTGAGCAACTTCAGTAATCCTGTAGTTCAGGTGTAAAATTCAAGATAGCAGAATCAGGTTAATATTCTGGAGAAAAAGTGTAATTGGCTCGGGAATCCCATACTCTTTTTTGGTTCCAAGCTACTGAATAAAGGAAGTGCCATGAGTGCTTCATGCCTCAGTTTCCCTTTAAAAAAAAAAAAAAAGATAATGGCATTCCTTCATACTGTCACCCACAGTTTTGCCTCATAACTATCATCCTCCAATGACTTAAGGAGATGTTTCCTTTTTGACTTCAAAGTCACAAGAAACAATAGCTACCCAGATAGGAAGATAAAAGTATGTTCATATGTCATAGCAGATCTGGGTACTGTAATCAAGAGTTAATAAAGCTAGTTAACAAGTTGTGTTTCCACAAACACAAATGAATTCTTCAATGTCCATGGCTAAATGTGGATCTGAAGAGAAGGATTTCAGCACTTCTTTTTAAGTCTGTGGGCTTCTAAAATTTCTGTGGTGGACATCCAATTCCTGCACAGCAAAAGAGATTCTACCAGGAGAAGGTGAAATCTTCTATGCTACTTTCTATCCTACCTGGAAGAACAAATCTCCCAGAATTAGTCCTTCATTCCCAAAGGCTTATAGATCACCTGCTAGATACCACTAACAGAAGTGAAGCAAGTGAACCTACAATATCCCATTGAAATTACAGAACACTGGGAAAAAATCAAACATAGGGAAAAAAAGAGGAAGACTGAAGGCTGGAAAAATAACTTAGCACGCAAGGGAAAAGTCATTCTGGATTTTGTAATTTAAACATTTATTCATTTGAATGTATAAAAATATGGGGGGAAAGTAGGTATCTTATCACTGGTTAACCATGCCTGAGGCTACTGGAAGATACGAACTTGTTGATGAGAAGCTTAGTATCATGAACAGTCCCATTAACTGGAATAGATTGAATCAAATTAACATCACCTATACCTGGTAAAAGCTAGTAGATCTGAGCTTGGTCTGGGAAATGAAACAAATATGTGCACATATGCATACATATGTATGAAGTCTTAACGCAGACAGCAACTTTTAAGTATTTTTTCATTATCTTCCCAAAATACTCACATACAGTTTTTCTTTTCCAGTCATGATGAGACACAGTTCTTTCCCTATAAATTTGGCTGCAAACTGACATATCTGGAAAAGATCAATTCATATTTCTTCCCCTCGTAACCTCTTACCAGTGACTGCCTGCAGCAATGAGCCTTCCTCAGTGCATGTCCAGTCAGTCTGGGCGTTTTTCTCTATTTTGACCCATGTTCCCTAATCTATATGTCTTTATCTAGCTACTAGCTATATAGAGCAGTGCTGGAGATGTGCTCTCTATAGTCTTTATCAGTGTTCACGAAAAAAAAAAAAAGTTTATATAATATGATTGGCTTTAAACTCCAAAGGGCGCTTGTAACTAAACTCAGTCATCTCTAACAGTGAGAGGCTCATTTCAGCCTCCAGCCGAGACTGAAACCACACGGTGAATATAAAAAAGCATTTCTATTTTTGCCTTCCAAATGTGAAATTATAGTAGAGCTTCACTAACTTTAATTTCCCCAGTCTGCATAGTTTGTGGTGGACTCACACCCTCCCCCCACTTACTCTCCTTCCCCCATGCTCAACCCCAGCTCTCCCCACTTCGTTGTGGGTGCTCAAAGATCATCTCTGTTATTATCTTGCACAGTCTTTCTAGGCTTACTAACTGCTCAGAATATGACAGCCTGTCTTGTCTCAGTTGCCGCTTAACAGGTAATTTAGACTGCAAACACACTTTAGGGTTTTGGAATTGGATACTACAGAAATAGAGAATGAACTCTGAATTGTAGAGGCAAACCTCTAATTTTAGTTAGAAACTTGCGTATTACTCAACCACATCAAGTTCATCTTCTCCAATGGCCAGGCTGTAACTGGAGCCAGAAGAAGATGTTTCAGAAGGAGATCCCAAAGTGGGCAATTTTAAGGTCACTTAATTCCAATATGTATGGGATATTTGTTTATCTGTGTGTTTCTGTCTCTTGGTTAAAAGTTACATTTTGGTTGGTTTCTACATGGAAAAAAAAAAGAGGGTTAAAACACAATCTCACCTCAGTCTAATGAGCTCTCCTGGGACCTCCATAAACGTGTGTTTTATCAGTGTATTCATTTTAATGGGGCATGGCAATTTGCTGTATCAGAATAATGAAACATAGACTTGTAAGGCTGGAAGGGACCTCAAAAGGTCACCTCTTCCATGCCCCACCCCTAGGGCAGGATCAGCTTTACCTATGTTGTTTCTCAGAGACGATCCTCTAACTTGTTTGTAAAGGCCTTTAATGAAGGGGATGCCACAGAAGGTCTAGCTTGAACACCATCACATGGCACTTTGCAGAGATTATTTCATAGTGAACATATAAGCGACATTTTAAAAATAAGACACGCAAACCAAAACCAAAAAAGTGATGTACACAATTTTAATATGGCAAATACTTGGGAAAATGAAAAATGGGATTGTGATATCCAGGTAAACACTAAGAATTCATCCCAATAATCTAATTACTGGTTAATAAAACTGATTGTGGTTGTTAATACCAACTTGATGTAAGCAGCGTTCATGTGAGTGGAGTCAGACTGCATCTTAATAGTTTTTGAGTTTCTATTTGACACAGGATGACCTCATCCCTACAGATGTTAAGATATCACTATGTATTTTGCTGCAGTAATAGACTGAGACATCAAATGCCATGGATTAATTACATATAAAGCACCTTCTTTTGTTAATTAAACAGTTTTGCCTTTAAAATCCAATGGAAATTCTTAGTTCAACTCTTTTAATAAAAAGTAAAATATAAATATATAAATAGAAGCAGCTGATTTACCTCCCTTACATATACACCAAATGTTATCCTTTTTTTTTTTTTATTTGGAGGCCTATTTCTTAGCTCTGTTTATACACTTTCTGTTCTGCTGTATTTTCCCTGACACGGGGATCAAAAATGAACATTCCACTGAAGATGAAGGAATGCTGTGGACTCTTGTAGCCACATCAGACTTGCAGGGTTATGCTCTCTCCCTGTCTTTACATAGGTAGCAGCCGTGTTTTAGCAACTTCTTAGCAAATGTTTTTATCGGTTGGGTTATTTATTTTGGCCTTGATAAGTTCCAGTAATTGTGATTGTCTTTATTCCTGTTGGCTATAGGTACTACAGTGAGGCAAGCAATTTCCCATCTGCTTGTTTGCCCTCCCTGCTAACTGTTTTCCCAGATCTCCGTTTATGCTACCTGGTGTCTTGTCTTTAAATATTAAAGACAGCCACTCTTCTCTTTCCTTTAAACCAGGGCTCAGTTATTATTTTCACCCAAACAAGTTTTATTTTGTGACTTTGAGAATGCTTAATTTTGTGGCATGTTTAATAAACAACATTAAGAGATGCCAGAAGATCACTCCTTTCTGGGGAGGTTACATTTCTCTCTCACACACAATTTTTCTCCCAGTTGGTTTCAGCTTAGGGAAATTAATCTTTCTCCAAGCAGACAGTACATATATTAGTAGCTCGGAGTACATCCTGCTTGCAAATCACAAGTAGAATTAGGTCATGAGGCCATGTGCACCTAGGCAACCATCAGTTTTAGTTCAGCAATCAATTCAGCATCATCCACCCGTACTAGGTTTGTTAAAGCTTCGTGCTAGTGCTGAAGGATAGGAATAACAAACTGCAGGCTTCCGTGCAGAGAAGTACGAACTGTTCTCTGAGAAGGAGAGAGCAAGAGCAAGAAGCAACGTGACTCATGGGTTTAGCAGTTAGTGCTCACATGAGGTGGGTGTGGGCCCCAGTCCCTGTTCAAAGGACTCTTTATTTTGCATTAAACAGTTATTTCATGTAACGGAGAAACAATGCTGGGAGCAAGGACTGGAGCTAAGACCTTCATGCTGAAAATGTTCTAACCCCAGGGTCAAACCTTTTTTTCCCTCTGCACTCCTGAGTTAGCAAGATAAAAGTGAGAACAGACCTTTTCCTTGCTGTTTGAAGGAGGAAGCACTTACTGTAGCACAACTTTTTAAAAAAATAAAGTTCATGTAATGGCTACTGATTTAATTGGCAGCTGCAAGAGGTTTGTTAGCAGTGCACTTCCCTTCGAAGCATGAGATGTGATTCACCTTTAAGGACTTTCTTGATACAAGTCATTGTAGGATTGCATGGGCCAGGGGCTATGTAGTCAAGATGTATAATATCCTCCTGTGGGGTCTTTTTAGGGAGAGAAGGAGGCAGCATGAGAAGGAGAGGGGTAAGAGCAGTTTGCATTAATATAATTCTGCCATGTCCGCTAAAAAGAGATCCTCAATTATTTACTAGCATAGACATGGACTGATGTATATCTCTTCAGAACATCATTTCTGTGAAAAAATCTGGGGCTAAAATATTTCATTTTGACCACTTGTTTTAACTGGTAAGTTTAGGGGTAGTTACATTTCACAGGGATGCGGGGTGACTATCTCTCACATTTTTGATACAAGTTTTCTGAAATACCTGCAACTGAGGACTGGAAATTCCAGGATCAACCTAAAATAAAGGGGCTAAACCTGAACAATTTGTGTTAAAGAAATGTATGTTTTTTTTTCTTTAAGGCTTTCCAAGGCACTCATATTGCAAAGGCAGGGTATGATGTGGTCAGTCAGACCATTGATCCTTCATCTTCAAGGCACTCCTGCTGCAGAAAGCCTCTTCTGAAGAATAGCCCTACTGCTGATCAGTTCTGGATTAAGCTGTGCTCCAGGTGGAACTGTTTGCACATTTGACAAAGGGGGTGAAAATAATTTGAAAAAAAAAAAAAAGATGAAATCTGGTTGGTGCAAGGCTGCACTTCAGACAGACAAGAAGGCAAACTCCTCTTGCTGACACCTAAACTCATCTCTCTTCCCTGCTAACTCAGAAGTCTGCAGCTGCTTAAGGATATTTACACCTATTCATTTGAACAGAAACAGTATCATATCACCTTATGATGATTTATAGTAAATAATAGTAATCATAATATATAGGGAGAAGGTTATCTTCCTGACAACTTCAAATCTTACATATATGTACTTGTATATAGATATATGCACATCTATGTACCTCTGTATACCTATACCTATCCAGCTATAAATATATACACACTGCAGTAGACACACATATTCAATTTAAATATTAATGACAGATTCTACTCTGTAAAACATCTGTGTAAACACTGAGTTACTTACTGACCTCTTTGGAAATGCAGAGAACAAACTCTGGCCAAATACATTGAAAAGACATGAAAAGAAACTGAAATGACAGGTCTAAATTCAGTACCATTAACATACAGAACCAGGGGGGTTAAAACAAGTCAGATGGTCTGCACCAGATCTGTGTTATGTATTATGCATGTGTTTTATACAATTCTGTATGTTGTCGGATTCGTATCCAAAGAAATAAGTTAAAGTTGTGACCTGTCTGCTTTTGATTTACTAAGGTCAAAGCGAGCGGATACCTCTTCTTCACGGAGAGTTATATATGCAAATCATTGCCCAGATAAGCCAAGTGTGGGCAGCACCTCCTTGTGACTTGGGAAAAAATGCCTGCTTGGCTCCTTGTTCCTGCATCTCTGATACAAAGATGGATTTGCCAGACTTTTTTTTTTTTTTTTTCTTTCTTTCTTTCTGATGGAACTTTGCTAGAGGTTTATTCATTGAAAGCCTGGATGGCCTCTGAAGGTTTTATCCTCCTGAGGAGGGGCGTTGCTAAAAGGGACAGAAAACAAGCTCCATGCAAGTCCTCAGAACAACTCCGAGGTAGTGAATGAGAGTCCTGGAAAGGGTTTGTAGCCTAACAAAAAAAAAAAAAAAAAAAGAGAAAAGAAAGAAAGGGGGGGGGAAAGGGTTAAGAAGAAAAAAAAAAAAAAAAAAAAAAAAGAGAAAAGAAAGAAAGGGGTTGGTATCTGGGCCAGAGGGTGAGAGCTGTTACATGTGTCCCTGTCTCCTGCTGCTTGGGGCCACTGGAGTTCATGGAATAACAATAAAGAATTAGAGAGCAAGAGGCACGTGTGCTGCAGCTGATTCTGACTGCTCAAAAACGAGCCATTCGTCGTGCCCCGTGCAAATGAGTTATCGGGACCAAGCAGATGGGATTCTGTGTGTGCGTGTGAGACAAGGAGAGTTTGGTGTCACTTAACTTCTGCTTTATTGTCAGATCATCTCTTTTTATGAAATCTTCTCAGTCTTTTTTTTTTCTTTTTTTTTAATTTATTTTTAAATACATAAGCTTTTTCCTGGAGAAGTAGATGTGAAATCTCTTGTGCTGCTTGGCAAAGAAGAAAACAAACAAACCAAAAAGCCCAAGCCCCAAACATATATCAGACCCTGGTAATTGCATTTACTGTGACACTTTTGGCATTTCCTCTTCTTGTATGGGGAAATCTGCATCTAAAGCAACAGTGGCAAACAAAGAAGGTTTGTAAGCATTGATCTTTTATTTTAATGGTGACTGTGGTGGAAAGAAGCAAGGCAAAGCCTGTGGGTGTCAGTGGAAGAGCTCTGTTGGCACATCCAAGCTTGAGTTCTGATTCAAACAAGAATAAACAAGTAACGTGGGATTAATCCTTTCAGAGTTATCTAGCTAGTTAAATATCGAATCTCAGTTCATTGTTCTCTATAGTCACAGAAGAGACAGGTATATAATGGAGCAGGTTGCATGGCCCTCAAGAGGTAGGTCTCATTCTCACAGTTGATTATTAAGGTAAGTGAAGCAGTTTGCTCAGGCTGTTCACCTGACACGTAGAGAGCAGACTTTAAGGGAGAAGACATCACATTTGATGTTGGTTTCAATTTAACTCAAGTTATTAGCAAAATTTTCCTTTTATGTCAGCAGGATTAGTGCTGGGAACCCTGTCCAGAAGCACTGGGCACTGTGGCACATGCCTGTGAATGGTCCTATTGAGGTTAATGGTGCCACTTGCAGCTTAAAAGGCTACTAGAGCTCGAACATGTGCACATTCCCATGGGTTTTGTGTCTATCCTGAGAAAACCTGAGCACTGACCCTGTGTCATGATTACAAGGGAGTAAGGCATTAGCATAACAGGGCAATAAGAAAACAGAAGGGTTTTGAAGCTTTTCAACAAAATGTTTGGAAGGAGTTGTCTGGAAAACCTCAGTTTGTTGAGCCCACAGGTTTTCTCAGGAAAGAATTTATTTTACCTAGTTTTATATTAAAGAAAAAAGAAAAGAGAGATGTCATAAAGTACAAAAGTAGCCCACCTGGACACTAGTTTAGAAAAAAAAAAAAGTCTTTCTTTCAGCAAAGGTTTTCAGTTTTGACTGAAAAGAAGAAATACTTTGAGGCTATTAAAATGAAAACATTCAGTGAAGTGATCCATATCCACTCCTGGAACCATTAGAATTTTCCCTTTTCCCAGTTAGTTTTATGGGGGTTGAAGACTCATGATTTTATTTAGCTTTCTGAATATGTCATCAAAGATTTGGCCTGCATCTTGGTCAATAACCAGACAAGTCAGAAACTGGACTCTGTGGATTAAAGCAACTGCACAGATTGAATTGTGATAAATTTTGTGTTAGTATTTTTGAGATCTGTACATACTTGTGTATGTCTATAGTTCTAACTTGGGCAAAACCAAAATAAATGTATTTTTACATGAAATAAAATAAAATAAAATAAGGATACTTTGTATCATTAAACCTGCTTCCTTGGAAAAAAAAAAATTCTGGGGAAAATGTACAGTTACTCAATAAAGCTAATCTTCACTCCAAAGCAGCTGCAAAATACATTCTTCAACCAACCATAATTATTCATACTATCTACCCTCATTCTGTATCAACTTCTGCATGAAAAGGAAATGGCTATTTTTTTTGTGGTTAAACTTGCAAACATATCCTATTATAAAACTACTTCTTCTACCCTCTCTGCTTTGGAAAATTAATTTGGTTGGCAAATTGTTGCATTTATTCTCAGGATCAAGGGAATTATCTAAATTTGAAGAAAGCAGAGACTTTTTTTTTTTCTTTTCATTTCCAGTTTTATTAAAAATTACCTTGAATATTGTATTTACTTCTCCTATCTCCATTTCTTTAGCCCTAAGGAAGAATATCATCAGTTTGATTCTAATAATGCCTAGTGGGTCCACTGTAAAAACTCTTTGTAAAAATGATCTCTCTACCCAAAAGACAGCAGCTTAAAAAAAGAAAAGCAGACACAGTGTGATTAGAACTCATTCTCTTTATTCCTGAAATATAAACAAACCTTGATATCAAAAGCTTCCTTCTTCTTAAAATGCTGACTTGTAGTAGAAATCTTATCAGAATATTTTATGAAATTTGTTGCATATTGAAAAGCAACTTTAAGGGACTTTTTTTTTTTTTTTTCCTATACCTTTAAGGGAAAGAAAAAGTTACAATAAACACTTAAAAGCTTGTATTTAGATAACAAGGGACTGGAGGACAGAGACACATGAGGTGACTGGTACTATATCCCTATTGTGCAGCCTTGAGATACAACACTGGAAGGACCTTTAAAGGTCCCTTCCAACCCAAACTATTTTATGATTCTATGAAAACCACAAGGGCATTTGGAGACAGACTAAAGAAGGCAACTAAGTGTCATTAAAAAAAAAAAAAAAAAAATTACAGCAGCAGGTTTAAGAGAAGTTGGGATAAAGTCCTAGAAAAGATGTTTTGGCTTTTTTTTTTTTTTTATTTTATTTTTTTAATTTTTTTTATTATTATTCTAGTAGGTCTTAAAGCTCTCCTGGGTGCTCCCTGTGATTCTGCCCTCACCAGATCCAAGCCAAATGAGATACTGTTTGATGGTGAATACTTTGGGAACTTGAAAAAACCAGTTATGAAGCTGTGCTTCAAACACAGACTCTAAGCTGAGAATTGCCTTAGCTGTCTGCAGTACCGTTCTTATATATTCTATATATCCAAACCTTTCACTAAATTCAAACTTTCAGAAATTATATGCTTTGGTGAAACTTGAGAGAGAGCTGGTATTCATCAAGGGATATCTGGTATTGCTCAAGGAAAGCTATGAATAATCTGGTGTCCACTCCTTTGGCACACTGGTGAAAGAATATGAGTCAATTTTTTAATATGTATATTGTCTTCTGGTAATGTGGAAAAAACAGTGCTTCCTAAGGATGCAAAGATAAAGGAGATTCACTGTCTCTTCATCTGTCTGTCTGTAAATCTTTCCTCTTCTACTCTAAACCTTTTGACTTCCTGAAAAGGACATAGCATCAACCAGCATTTCCCCTCTGTGTGGAGTTGGGTTAACCATCACTAGTCACAGAATTACTGGGCACAGCTTAGAGGGTTAGGAAACATTAAGGACCACTTCCAATGAGGAGTTTGCATGTGGTGATCCTTTTTTTTGTAAGGATCAGATAATTTAGTTGTACCAGCACGAGCTGTGAGAGGCAAGTGCAACACAGAATGACTCCCAGGTGGTTTTAGTCAAGAGATTCATCACATCAGAAACTAGGTAGGTTTCTACAAAATTCATCAGAACCAAGAGCAGGGTGAAGAGGTGTGAGTGTTTCTATTAAGAGAAAAGCAGAATGAGCATTTAAATAAATCAGTGTTTCTTAGCTCCATTGCATAATTTTATTTTGTTGTTTGTTTTTCTTTTTGCCTAATGATATTGGTACCTCTGAGTTCTGCTTTTATATTTGTTGAGAGCAAACCAGAGACTTTCAGTTGTGGAGGATAGATCTGTCTGTGTGTTTGAGGATTGAATTTCAAGAAGACTGTAAGAGAACACATTTATAATTGAATTGTAAGGCTGATAAAAGAAGAAATACAAAATAGAAACTCATACAATTGTACCTGAAAGTAGTTTTGTTTGTTTTAAAGCAGGGTATTTATCCTTTTTTTTCTCTAAGTGAAAGCATTTATTCAGGTGTTTTATTTTTTCAGTCCAAACATTTGATTTTTTCAGTCCAAACATCTTGCCATTAGCAACATGTTGTTTTCTGGGGTTTCCTGTGGAATGGTCTGGAATGTGGTGTAACTTTAGAACTACTGTATCTACTTTTGGATTAAAATGTTCCTAAACATTATTCCTGTCCAGAAAAACTTTTTTTTTTTTTTTTAATTAGTAGAGTAGTTAGAAATTTTGCAAAACAGGGAAGTATAGCATCAGACCAGCTTAAAGTGTGTGTATTTCTCTCTTTTAACTTCTTTTCAGTTCTTATTTCTCAGTCACATGTCTGCACTTTTCAGACAAAATCCTTTAGGTAAGCAAATTATTCAGGACAATGAAGCTACACCTTCATAGGAGCCATCTTTTTGGTTTGAATTTCTGGAGTGATGGAATCCAAAAGCCCTATGTGGCACACACTTGAAAAAACACTGACTTGCTCCAAGCAAATGCATAGCATTTTTCATAGCTGAAATAAGACCACTGAAACAGGAACCTTGGTTCATGAACTAGTATCCAAATTTTCTTGGAAACTCTGAAAACCATGTCTCACCTTCAGTGAGATAATAAAAGTAACAATAGAGGAGTAAAAGGAAAATTCTCTTTGTAGCCTTTCCCGTGTCCTTGGGCAAGGATGAAAGAAATGCTAACTTAATACGAGTAGTCAACATGTAGGACATCTTTATGACTTTCCTTGCCTTTTACCTAAACATCAGAAACAGAACGTTGTCAGCGGTACTTGAGGGGTCATTGGTTCAATCTGCCATGACAAATCCTCACTTTTATGCGTTCTGCATTAAATGGTCATGTTAAAGATGACCTGATGGCTCTGAGACTCTGAGCTTCCCCATGCACCTTACCTTTCATTAACTCACAGCTTGCAGATGGGGACAGTGTTGTGGTGTGCCTAGCTGTTCAGTAATTATTAGCACGAATAAATTCAAGGAAACTGTAGTACCATTTAACTGTAGAGAAATGCTTAGCTCTGACAGCTCATTAAAGAAAGTACCATCTTTAAAGGAACTGATGCAAAAGAGAACATATGAAGCTTAACCCTGAGGTGGATTTGGCAAGGCAGAGCAATGCCAAATGTCCTTTATGGATTGCACTGAGAATCTGTGGTCTGGAGAAAATGCCAGGTCAGGTGTATAGAGTCTGTGGCCTGTGATGTGTTTGCAGTGAATGGCAGCAAGATTATGCAGAAGCATTATATAAACTGCAATTTCCCTGAGTAAGAACAGAGCTGCCGTACAGAAACATTGGGACACGGTAAGTCAGACAAAATGATAGATTAAAGAAAATCTAAAGATTCATGTACACAAGGGTCTTCCAAATGTTTCACTGGTCTGTTGAGTACCTTCAGGCAAGGCACTTTTATAGGTAAAGCCATCTGACTTTACATGAGACTTCAGTTCTCAAGTCACATAGGTGCTTCTGAAAACCCCACCTCCACACCTTTGTTCTTGATTTCCCCAATCGTTTGAACTAATATTTGGTCTCCTTACAGGGATATTTTTTTATGTGTGATGTAATTCAAAAAGCATTTTGAGAAAGGATTTGGGACAGGGGGCTATCTTATCTCCTTATAGGACAGTCTCCTCCTATTTTTTTACAAAACACAACAGAAAGATCAGACCAGCTGTCAATCAAATTCAATTCAAACAATCAGTTTTTCACAAATGGAAACAATTGCATATTTAAAGTCTGGTATTTTATATGAAATAAACTCCTTTTTTTAGCAGGAAAACTTGCTTAGAACAGTGAAATACACATTTTGATTGAGTAATGTTAAAATAACACATTTTGACACTTTCAACATTATCTTCTCTTTTTTTCTTTTTTTTTTTTCTTTTTTCAAAATAAACATTTGCAACCATTATAAATCCATTTTAAAAATGCATAATCTGAATTTGTGTTATTTATACAATTAGTCTTTAGGGAAAAAAAACAACCAAGCAAATATTATGAACAGACCCAGAACAATTAATAATATTTTCAGGCACTAGAATTCATTTTTCTCTCCTGTTAAATCATTAGTCTGGCTCCTGGACATCTAGAACTGTCCCCCAAAATTTCTGGACCTGACTCAGGAGGTGGAACTTGTCCTGGGCTCTACCTATGGGAATTCTGTTCATGGTCACCCTGTTTCAGAGGTTCAGAGGATTAAATCTTTTCAGTGCAAGTTTTTCCATGCCAGCTGGCCTCAGTGACAGGCAATCATCTGGAGTGTATCAAAGTACCTGCAGTACCAAAGATTATTTAGGAAGCTTTATGTGCTGTCATAATTGGCAATATCCAGTTCACATGTATTACACTCTTAGACCACTTTTCATCCTGCAGATCTCTTAACTCTCTGCATATGTTCATTAAAACACAAAGAAATGCAGCTATGCCTGGGCCTGGAAAATAGTCCTTGTCTAGTGGTATTTAGAATTAGACTCAGTAGCCAAAGGCAGCAAGGGTTAAAGTTTGATTTCAACTTAATCTTACTGCATTACCATAGTTTTATTTCCCTCTAACTTAATTTCTCTCTGTCCACACAGGGAGAGAAAATCAGTTTTGACCTCCAAGCTGTTTCAAGCTCCAGCACAGGCTTCCTCTCTGATTTTGGACAAATTACCTAATCCTGTACAACAGTTCCTCCTTATCTACAAAAAACAAGTGGTGAGCAGTGGCAGTCAAGTCTGCTTTTACGGATTTATATCTTCTGAGGGTAATTAGGAAATGCACAGACAGACAGGTAGGGACCTAGATAAAGTTGGAATTTTAATACCTGTTGGTAGTTTGTTTCACAGGAGCTGGGTTTCCTAACGAAACCAATCTGAAGAAACCAATATAAAGGAACAGAGGTGGTAATATCTTATCTTATGATGGTGTAATACCAAAGGTTACATTAGGGACACATATTTCAGTACCTCAAATATCTTCTTACAATTACAGGAGCTATGTCTCTCTAGAGGAGCATAGGGTTTCCATTGATCCTGTATTTACCAGTCCCATAAGAATGTGTTGGATACCCCAGGGAATTTCAGATAACAGTATCTGTAAACTTTTAGTCAAAGTCCTGCATGATGAGCTGGCCAATGCAGTTATGTGTCCCTCCTATATCCTTATTTTTACAGATAGTGTTTAAGCCATGACTAACATTATGTTCTACCCTTGCAAAAGTCTGTTCACAGTCAGTATTTACCTTTGAATACTCAAAGTTGTATCTGGTAACTACTTGCGCCTTTCTAAATTAGTTGTTAGCTTTAAGAGTTCTTTGCTAGACAAACACCATGATCAAGTTATACAACTTTTCACTGGTTTTGAATCTGCCAACTTGATTTTTAATATCCTTTTTGTATTGAATGACTAAAGCTGAAGTTCTTTATACACTTTCTCTAGGCAATTGGCTGGTTTACAGTTGTAATTATTTTCCTACTTTGTATGCATGTACCCAAACACAGAGAGCTGCTAAGCATTAATACACACATGTATATTTCCTAAGATGGAAATAATATATTTTAGTATACAGGTGTATGTATGTCATGTATGGGTGATAAGGCACAGATGTGATCATAACACATATATATCTGTGTCGTATATATAACTGCAAAGAGTTAGACTCAAAATCTCATTCAACACATTAATTTACAGTGGCTTGACTAATTTCATGGACTGAAAATGTAATGAAAATCCACAGCAAGAAGTTAATGAACACTAGAGCTTCTTGGAACAATGTGGAGGACTGTATCGATGTCCCAGTGAGATCTGCTTGCTTATACCATGTAGCAAGATAAAAATTGGAAGTTCTCATTAATGGTCTGGAAGAAGGCTATTGTAAATAGCATGCTATAATTGCATTTGCAAAATATATTCAATTGATATCTCTTTGAAATGAAAGCACTTCATTAAAAACGGAGGGGCACAATAAAAAGCCATTTTAGTGAGGCCATACCTGGAATGAAGAAGTCACCTTAGGGGAAAGAGTAATAATACTGAGGGACACAAAGAGAATGCACTGGCAAGAAATAAATGTGAAATAAAATTGAACCTGAAACTCTCGAGATGAAGTACTCAAAAAAAAAAAAAAAAAAAAAAAAAAAATCACACATGTGGAAAGTGAAACTCAGACAGCAAAATTACTTGAGATTAAAGAGATCTGTGAAATAGTCATAAGGTGGTTATATCAGGACATAGAAAATAAAATATTTTTTCAGAGATAACATTACAGCTATGAAGCTACTAACTCATTTCTCTATAGCATTCACCAAAAGGAACCATACATATTATAAGTCCCGATCCAACACTTCGTGAATTCAGGGGCAGTTTTTATGGACTTGGCAAGTTTGGGATTCTGCCTACACTCTGTTTGGCTTGGATGGGTTAACACGGGAAGAAACCTGAAACTTTTCCAGTGCAGTTAGTGAAGAGAAAGGCTAAGACATAATTAAGAGTCTGGGAAGGACTGACTTATAAGGACAGATCTGAAAAACTCATATCCATGTAGCTCGTCTAAGAAATGACTAAAAAGAAACACGAAAATTGCCTATAGTCATTTGAAAGGTTTAAATGCCAAGGAGGGTGAAGAATTATTTAGGGTGTGGACATTGCCATGAGCAATGGAATTAAATTAACTAAAGGAACATACAGACTGACTATCAGAAGGGAAAAAAAAGAGTTCTAAAGTAACTTTTAAACAGCCTGTCACTGGTGGAAGCTCCATTAATAGGGTCATTTAAAACTGAAGAAAGAAAAAGGAAAAAATCCTGTTGGGGATAATTCTTCAATAGCCGAGTTATCGGACAATGTGATCTAGACACTTTAAAGACAGAGGGGATCATAATAATCAATTTATTATGCAGGAGGTTGGACAAGAGAATTATAATGGTCCCTTCTGGCCTCATACACTGTGTATCTATGAAAGCAGAGATGGACCAGAACTTCAGGAGAAGTCTCAAAATTGTTTCTAAGGTAAAACTCCTGTTGAGCCCAAAACAGACTGCTACTTTTATGTGGAACTAGACGGGAGCATCCCCGAAACATTCACCTTGTCCTCCTCACTTTGTGTACAGATGGCCACATTTTGGTCTTCCAACCAAATGACTAGATTCTGCCACTGAACTGGTTATAGTTAGCACTGTATTTATGTACTAACAACTGGAAGCTCCTTACCAGTGTGTGAATCCAAGGGATTTCAGCCTTAGTGACCTGACTTGTATAAACTGAAGTTGAATGCATTCTTTGTTTTCCTAAGTTCATGATTGCATTGACTTAACTTTAGCCTACAGAGCTGCCCTCCTACCCTATACAGTCAATCACAACAAACAGAACAGGAGCCCCGAAGCTGGGAATATTGGACGCAGGGAAGAAAATACTATAAATTCTAAATCAAAGATGATGTCTAGTTTACGAGAATTTTGCCTGAAGATATATTTTTTATTCCCAAAAGCCTCTTTGCTAAAGCATTTATTACTGATCCTAATTCCTCTTGCAAATTTAGTTAATACTCATAGATATCTTTTGCATACAGAATAGCACACATGCAGTTACACTAATGTGTCTCAGTTGCTGATGTAGGCCTGAATAGAGCAGACTGCAAAGTGGTTAGGCAGATAGCTGAGAGAACTATTCATCTTAAAATAAAAATGTTGTTACTGGTAGAAATAATGTTGCATTTAGTTAAATTTCTGTTCTTCTAATCAGAAATGTCATGAATGTAGCATAGACGTATAGGAATCCTCCAATGACATAGACCTAGCTGTAAAGTGGAAAGGTGTCCTGTTAATGACCAAAGGATATTGTATATATAAGAATAAGGCTTTGACATGACTTCATTTCCTAGTTTAAGCTAGTGTCTTAACACAAAGGTCATTTCTGCTAACACCACCAGATTAAGTGAATTGTTTCTTCCATAAACAGCTTTGCACTTTTATTTTCCTTGTATTCCTTTTTGTTTAGTAAAGAAACTTCAGATCTTCTGAGTTCACAGAGATGCTACCTACATAGAGAATAGAACAAGTAGAAAAAAACATGTGACTGATGAGGTATTGTGCATTTAATACACTCAGGATTTGTCCCAGCTCTGAGCAATCTTGCCTTGCTTCAACTGCCCTGTGCAGAAGCAAGTAGTTCTGCAAACCAGAGCACTACTGGGATGCAAAACAGAGGAAAAATAAGGGAATCTGATACAATCTTCAGGTTTGCATTCAGGAGCATGTTATATCACAGTTCAGGAAGGCATTACCTCTAGATTAGTTCTGGTAGCTTCAGCTGGCATAAGTTTTTAATCCTGACATCATCAAAGCAGAAAGGTGCTGACAACATGCAAGAATTATTCCGAGAAGAAGAACAAAAAGTTCAAAGCTGGGAAGAGTTGAACTATTAGGAATGATTACAAGGGTAGAATAAATATAGTTTTGCTCATAGATGGTTAACAGAAGCATAATAACGGTATGCAAATATTTGAAGAGTGTAAATGTCAAGGCTTGAAGAGTATTTATGAACCGACAAGAAGCTTTCTTGACATGCATTAGGATAACAATTGAAACTGAAGAGTTGAAATAGCACTTAATTGGAGAACTATACAGCTATAAAATAATTCACAGTCAGAAGTGGTGAATGCTTCCGTTAATTGGAATTTTAAACCTCAGGAATTTTAAACCTCAGGAATTTTAAAGTTCAGGTTATACAAGTTACCCATGTTATGTAAGTACATGGGAATAATTGGAGGGAAAAAAACCAGTTATCATAAAAACAGTTGAGAACCACTTCCCTGAAAGAAAACGCTGCCTGTAGTCCCCACATGGTTATGTACTGCAGTTGAACATGTTGCATTGGCAAAGGAAAAGTTTCAATGAACTGATGTTCCTCTTGTTGATTTATGTGATTTCCAGAATTTTGGCTCAGTTATGACACAATTATCTCGGTTCGATTAACCTGTGTGAAGTGTGTTATTGTTCAGAGTCTGTGGGCTGAGAGAGAACGGAAATATTACCACCCAGACATCTTGTTTTAACAAGGTTAAAGATAAAAGAAATCTTTTTGAGATGCTATCTGACTCTGGAAAAGTATCACATTTGTGTGTGCAAACTGAAAGTGGATTATTTAGCCAGTGGGTAATGTTGTGAGAGTCCCCACCCTAGTCATTAAATCTATAGGCTTCAAGTCCTCCAGGAGGAGTTGATGTGTACTTGGGCTTGTGCTTAATGTGATGTTTCTGAAGCACTTAGGTGTGTCCTGTGAGGGCAGGACACAAAACATACACGTTGGAGGAGGAGGAAGTGGGAACAAAGTATAAGTTGGCTTCCAGTACTAAAATAATTTAGTGTCTGAATCTGAGAATGGTCTTTGGTGCTGAGGGAAAGGACATGCATATCACAGTAGGCTTAAGTGGAAAGCACGGTACAAAACATCTTCATAAATACACATGTATCAGGAATAATGCTTAAAAGAAGTATTTTTGATCTCATAACGTAGAATCCACTGAAGAGCACTGACAGCACATAATGACTTTCTGTGATGATCAAGAATCTGAAAAAGTTCTGTTTGCTGTTAAGTGAACCAATTGATGAATACACATGTAAGTCAGTAATTATTTTAGTGGAGGCATATTTTAATTTGATATGTTCAAAGCAAGAAAAAATGTAGCTTTGGAGAGGAAATTTGATTTCTATCTTTTGAAAAAAAGGGAAAAAAAAAAGAAAAGAAAAATTATTTTAGCACACAAATACTAGTTAACCAGAAAGCTGGAATGAAATCTGACTGCAATGGGTCAAAATATGCATTAACAAAAGTAAATATGTTCCTTGTTTCTTCTAAAAAAAAAAAAAAAAAAAAAAAAAAATAAAAAATGTTCCTTGTTTCTTAAAAAAAAAAAAAAAAAAGGAAAAAGAAATTAATGAGTTCATATTAAGTCTTAAGAAATGAAGCATGGACAGACTAGAATCTATTCTGACATTTTGTGGATGAGGGTGATTTAGTTCATATATAATCAGTAGAATTTGATCAGAGTGAACAATTAATAAAATAACAGATTTTATGAAATTTTAAAGCCAGAAGAGACAAGGCATCATGCCAAGTTCTTCACCAATCTGTCTATTATACAGTCTGAAGAATTTCTGCCAGGAATTTCTGCTGTACAGAGGACCACGAACATCCTTTTGTCTGTGTGATGCTCTCTGTAACACCATGGGATGAAACTACATTGTGAAGCAGTTAAGGGGTACTATAAGGCTGGAAAAAGTAGCTGATATCCACAGCCAGACTCCCTCCTTTGACATGGACCTGACCTGCAACAGGTCCCTTTCCTCCAGCTTCTTTCTGCCAATTGTACTTCTTTGGAGCAGCAGACAGAGAAATAAGCACCATGGATGGACCTTTCTCATACTTACTTTGGAGAGGGTCTTAGTCAGAAACAGGTTGTTAAAAAAATTTTAAAGGTGTGAAACTTTAGCCAAAACTTGGTGTAGCAGGTGCTCCACCCATTGGCTTCATTTTGCTAAATTCCACCTTATTTATCTTTGTAGGTAGCAATCTCCCTTAGGTATAATTTTTATTTTGCCCTTCTCCCTGGTTGCAGATGAAACATGGCCCATTTCCCTTTGTATGAGCTCACAGATCCTTATCAAATCATTTCTTTGTGACAAACAAAGGAGCTCAAGTTTCTCCCTCTTACTTCAAGATATAATTTTAAGAACTTCAGATTATGGTCATAGACCTGAGAAGTTTCCTGGCTGTCATGTTCAGACTGCTGCAGTAGAGATTAGCCATGTCACATGACCCATCCTGAAAACTTTTCAAATCCTGTCTTTAAACTTAGATGTTATTTGCTTTGCATACTATCAGTAGTAATCTCTTCCGGTACCTAACGCTTTTCATGGTTACACACTTTTTATTGTATTGTGCCCTCAGGCCCTAACAGCAATGAAGCAAATGCTTCACGTTAGGTTGCGTGTCTGATGTATCCCTTTGCCAGTGAGGCTAATTTTAATGGTATCTTCTGTGAGACGATCACTCTTAAGACATCCACAGCCTGGGGTATGCTGGATATGATAGTTACCCAAACTTGGAATTCTGCCCATTTGTTTTCACTGTCTGAATCTCGCTTCTTTCAGAGAATTAAAGTTATTTTTTAATACGAGTCCTAACTGAATTATGGTATTTAGGCTTGTACATGGGTACTTCCCCACTTTGGTGCCAGGCTCTTCCACCTGGTTTCTAGACTCAGGTCTTTAGTACATCCTACATTATATAGACAGAGAGGAGTAGCCTCACGTTCACAATCCCTTGTCCTCATGGGTGACTTCAATCACCCTGCTATCTGTTGGAAGGACAACACAGAAGGGCATAAGGAATCCAGGAGGTTCCTGGAAGATATTAATGATAACTTCTTTCTCAAAGTGGTAGAGGAGTCCCTCCCTTGAAGTGTTCAAGGCCAGGTTGAATGAAGCTTTGAGAAACCTGGTCTAGTGGAAAGTGTCCCTGTCCATGGCAGGGGGGTTGGAACTAAATGATCTTTAAGGTCCCTTCCACCTCAAACCACTCTATGATTCTATGATATTCTGGTTTTGTATATATGTTGCAGAGGATGTATGCAACCCACTAACAGAACTAGTGGCCTAGACTCATGTGTCACTTGTCTTACTCCCTAATCTCAAATCACACAACGCAAAACTCACTGTAAATACAAGACAAATCTTCCAATGGCATTTAACTTCTATGAGTGATTCATTATAGTTTATAAAAATATACATCTAAAGGTATATATAACTATATACTTTCCTCCATGCAGTCTACCATAAATGACACTGCAGATGAATTTTCATGATACACATTTTCTTTTTTTTTTTAGGCAAAGTTGGATTAATTTCATTGAACTTTGAAACTTAACATTACATATAGCTGGTCAGAGCTAAACACTCTGAAATCTTGCTATATGTAATGGATTGGTATAGCCGTCATGGTAATTCACCTTGTAATTTTAGATGTCTACTTCAGGATGAGAAAATTCACAATCCTGGAGTATCTTTTCCCCTTTTGACTGTGGAGAAGGCTTTCTCTGATTAATCTTGGTAGAGAAATTTAAATTACAAAGATCTACTTTCATCAAATAAACCTCACTCCTAATGTCTGATAAAATAAGGTTGCCAGAATGAATGTAAGATTATAGGGGAAATGTAGAAGTTCTGCAATATCATGCAGAGGTACCAGAGCTCACTTTAAATGTGTCTGGACCTGGAAGTACAGAGCTACTGGGATGATGGAGGAGTATAGATCAGTATAGGCATGTCTCGGTGGAAACACTCTATATGCAGGTAATGAACTAGGAGAATATGATTTCTGAAGGGTAGTTTTTAGGCAGACCATCAGCCCTGAAACTTTTGGGTTAGAAAATGTCCAGTTCTACTTTTTAGGATAGAAAAATAACTTATCTGATGTCAGTATACAGAACTTGCTTTTACCAAAGCAAAATGAGCTTGGTCACCTCCTACCAGGAATGAAAAGGATTTTTGCTTGTCTACTGCAGAAGGGAACATTTCATCCTCAGGTTAAATTCACTTTCTAAGTGATCTGAGAGACCAGTGTATTAGCAGATGACCAATAGGTATGTTATTGAAATATTTTGTATTTAGAAACAAGGGATGAAAATTCTAAATTATAGATTTTCTAGTACTTAGATGAAAAAAAATCACAATTGACAATCTATTTAAGTTCACTGGAAATTATGAGAAGAAAATTGAAAGTGAAAAGCTTTAACGCTGATAATTTTAAAGTTGACTTGAATATTTTTTTCATTTTGAAAACCAGAATTTTTCAAATAGATTTATTCTTGTTCAATATTTAGATTATTTAGATTTCAGTAGGTTTGATCACTTTTTTTTTTTCCTTGAATAATTTATTAAACAGTCTCATGATTGCAAATCAGCAAAGTTGCCTGCAAAACATGCAGATCTGAAAATATGGGAAGTATTCTGGTTTGTGGCTTCTTTTGCTTAGTGGTCAGGACAGTGACCATAGGTCCTGAGCACCCACTCCCGAGAGATTCCACCTGATGTTCCACTGAATGTATCTAATAATGTTAAAAATATAATAGGGTTGAGGGGAAGGGGAATTTTTGCCAGTCCCAATTCCATGCTGTCCTCACATTTCTCTAATACTGTAAAATAACAGCATTGATCAAAGAGCCAGGGTGACGCAACAACAAACAGTGGACCACTTACAGCATCTTAACAACATTTATCTGTTACAATGTCTTCTAGGAAAGTTTAGTCCTGGAGTGAAATTTTTACTGCTTGTTAGGTGTAGTTAATGGCAAAAAACCACTGCTGCAGCCTCGAAAACAACTTAGCCATATTCATTAGACAGCTCAAGGGTGATCTAGGCACAGAATTGCTGTTTCTCAAGAGAAAAGGCGGGATCTAACATAGCCTCCAGGAGACTTTTAATTCGGAGGCACAAACTGTTTGATGGCCATTAAACATAACAGCTGGCAACACAAGGAGCCAAGAAGGAACGTGGAGCCAAGGAGTAATATTTCTGCCTTCCTGGGATGAAGTGTGAGAGAGTTCACTGATACTCCGCACTGGATGTCCAAGAGATAGCAACAGCAACCGAGACACTAACACATGAGTCACCCTCTGTATCTTTAGCCTAACAGTGATGGAAAGTGAACCTTTTGTGTTATCGGCTGGCAGAGGTAATGCCAACTGCGGAGCAGTGATGCTGGGAGCATCAGCAAGTTTGGCAGAAGCAGCAATAATTGGGTTTACAACCTTAACCAGCTGCTGTTTAGGGAGAAGAACAGGGATCCTGCCGTACCTTGTGTTGATTTGGCCATTTTAAACAAAGCTGTGGTTCTCGGGGATTAGAAGGTTATTCCGTGAGAGTTTCTTTCCCAATGCAGCATCTGGTTTAGGTGACTGTCAATCATTATTTGGACCCTTATTCTGATATAATCCTTCGCACATTATCCTGCTGGTTTAAACAGAGTAAGTAATGTGGAGGTTATAAAAAGCCAGAGAAACTAATGGTTTAGAAGCAGCCTTTCTGGTGCCCAAGCATGGTCTTCACCTACTTAGTTATAAACTAGTGTCTGCCTTAAGACTATGTACAAGATTAAAGGTTTCAGTGCTGGTGGTAAGAATAATAATGCAGGATTACTGTTGTTTCATATTCCTACCCAAAACTTTATGAGATTCAATTTGGAGAAGGGGGATTCAGAAGCAAAGTTCAAGGCCACTTCTGGGTCTGTCCCTCTTTTAGGGTCTGAGCCCTCTCTACAGACTCAGGCAGAATAAAGGGGAGTTTAAAACTTGATAAATTATGCTTTTGCTCACTCTAATGGCTTTTTGCACTACCAGAGAGGTGTCAAGAGGCCTTAGTATAAATAAGAATCAGTTTTATCTGGTTTTTTTTTCTTTCTGGCCTGTGTATACAAAGTGCTGGTAAGCACTGTGAAGTGAAATCTGAAGAGAAGCCCACACCTTCATCAAAGGGACACCCACTTTATGTTGTGGGGTTTTTTTTTGGGGGGGTTGGGGTTTTTTGGTGTTTCTTTTTGTTGTTGTTTTTTTTTTTTTCTTTAGATGACAACAATTACCCTGCCAAGGGAGAGGTGAAGTTACCTGCTGGTGGGGAGCTCAGCAGCATTTGAAAACACTCTCTGTAGTGAAAGTCTCAGAGTTTATCGCTTACGGTTAACCTCTGATGCAGAAGGAGTCCTGCTTCTCCTGAGGGAGAAAAAAATATCTCAGAAATGAAGTTACCTACAAGTACGAGAGTGGGCACATATACCTGTGCACATCTGAGAGCGTGCATGGGGGTTGGATGTGTCTTATGCTGAAACCTTCACATATAAAAAATGTAAAATGTGACATCTCATAATATTTTCATATTGGGTAACTACGGAGAATATTTTGGCAAGGGTGCTTAATCTAAAATGTTCAATTTTAATCAGCTTGAACTATGGTCTGTCTTTCTGTGAACTGAAAACCACCAATCAATTTTCCTTTATCTTTTTTTCTGTTTTTCTTACCCAAGGCAATGCCTTTTGTAAAAGGGTATTTATTTTTAATGGATTTTTTAATGAATTTTTCAGTCAAGCTATTAATAATGCCATTAATTATAGGCAGCTTGCATTAAAGTGCATGCTGGCCTCTTAATCCTGACCCCCAGCTATTGGCTTGCAGCTAATCCAGCCCGGTGCTTGGCAGCGGTGCCGGCCGCAGCCCATGGCTGCTCAGGAACAGGGGGAAGACAGGACTAAAGGATAAGGAGGACCAGGGAGGAGAGAGCGGGGGGAGAGCAGCATTTTGAGTATATACTTTGCCAGAGGGGTTGAAGTTTAAAGCCAGATGATATGTTAGTGCAGTGGGGATAATCCTGGAGATGTGGTGCCAGCACTTGGGAGGACCTTCCCCGGCGGAAGGCTTTGCTCTGCCTGAAAGCCCTGGCCGGTTTGATAACCCCCAGGAGCCCCACGCCAGCTTACCTGGGGCGGTTGTGCGCGACGGCCGCCCCACTTCAATCTGCTTAAAAGATCGGGCAGACGGAAGGCCCCGGCCACATAATAGATTCCTTTCCCTTCCCCAGGCTGCTCATCTGACATGATTGTTACAAAAGTTGCTAATTATCGGCTGGTTGAAAGATAATGAAGGGGCCCCATCCTGTGCGGTCAGAGGAGAGAAACTCCTGTCATTAGGAGCAGGACCAGATCCAAAGAGTTTCCAGCCTTTGTGCATGGGTGCTTTTTTGTTTTCTGGGGTGATTGGAGGTGTTAGAGAGATCTTGGAATATATCATTTTGTGCCCATGAATTTTTAACCCTGTTTCTTTTTAAAAAAAACTGTGTACTTTTTATTCCTACATTGAGTTTTGTTTGTTTTGCTTTGCTTGCTTTGTAATTTCTGCCTACATGTTGGGGGGGAAAAAAAAACCCCATATATATATATATAAAAAAATAGATACATTACCCCCTATTTAAGTGATTGTGGAACAAAGGATGATGCACTTGCCCTATTGCAGGACTGTCTCTGGGCCACTCTCCATGGCTGCAGGTTGCAAGTTTCATATTCACAAGCTCAAGGAGGAAAAATCCTTTATGTTGAAGATCAGGCACCCATAGAGAAGTTAATCTGATATTTTATGGTAATTAATGTAAGCATTTAAATTAGTGGTTTGGCCAGTGGATTTGTTACTGATTTTTTACAGCCAACAATGCAGGGCATGAGGCAGCAGAAAAAAAAAAGGCAACTTCTGTCAAAAGAAACAGAAAATTTAGAAGTGAAAGAAGCAGGGATGCTTTGGAGAGAAAATAGAATGAGTGGACATGTTATTTAGGATTTTAGATTTCCTTCTTTTTTTCTTTGCTTTTCAGCTTGCAGAAACGTCTTAGGAAGATAAGTCAAAACTGGTAGGTGTTTGGGGGTTTACTACTCAGCACAGGCTTAGAAATTTACACAGCAAGGCAGTTTGTACACTCTGAGCCCAGCTTTTCCAATGCCCAGCGCCAATGTCCCCCAAGTCTTTCACTCTTTCCAACCACTGAGCAAGTTTTTAAACTGCAGCCCACAAACCTGGAGCTTTCTTAGGAAAAAGCAGTGTCAGGCTTGGGAAACATCTGCCCCCTCTGATGCTGCATCCATCATCCCCTGTTAATTTTCTGTCCTGATTTGCTGTTCAGGTACCAGTATTTCATGGTGTAAATACAGGTATGATCACGTATGATTTCAGTGACAGTGTAAAGACTTATGCCTGGTAATGATATGCTTTTAACACCATTTGTCTTTTTTATTTGCCACGTGTTTTGTGGTTTGTTTTGTTTTGTTTTTTGGTTTTTGATAACATATTACCTAGACAACAGGAAAAATCAAGATGGTATAAATATTTTCCCAGCAAAACACTAGCAATGGCTTTTATAACTGACAGTACTAGGGTTCCTTGATGGTTTAGAATATCTGAAGCTCTTCTCTTATTGAGCAGTGTTGGTGTTGCTTTCACTATGTCCTGTTAGAGAGCAAATGACAGGTAAGAAATGGAGCAGAAAGAAGGGTGGAGGACCACTATGAATGTGTGCTGAGCCTCCTAAGTCACTCTTTAAAACATTAACGTGGGGAAATGAGGCACAGCACACACCCTCATAGCTGTTGTGCTGTGTCTTGGCTTCTCTCCAGCTTTGATGCCAGCAGCAGCATTGACCATAACAATAGTCTATCACAAAACACCAGCAAATTAATGTACCCTGGAGCCATAGCACACATTGGGTGAGGCACCCACGTTACCAGGAAGAAAAGAGTCTTCTCATGCAATTAAACCAAAAATACCAAGAAAGATGGGCTTTTTGTTTTCTTAGTTAAGTTTTTAGTTTTAGGGCAGGTTTTTTTTCCAGCCTGTGTAAGGATATTCAAGCTTTTCCTAGTGGAAGAAGAACTGAGACAGACATATGGACTTTTTGAAGCTGATCCAAAGAAAACTAAATAAATAAATTCTAGAAATTGCTTCAACAGCACTGCCTCTTTGCCAATATTCTTCAATAAGGTGCAGTGCAAGGCAAATAAAACTAGTTTATTTTTGTTATTTTCATGTACTTTATGCTTTCATGCTTGTTTCTTGTCAAAATCAGAACAAAAAGTACAGAAGTATCACAAACTAGTAAGCATCTCAGGCCTCTGTATGACTCAGTAGATCAATTTTCAAATCCAAGAGAACACCCTGGCTAGTTGGGATAATGTCAGCCACGTCCCTTTTCACACAGTCCCTACACTGATAAATACATAGGCAGTATTGAACTCCTGGGTGACTTTGTCCCTAATTTTTATAAAAATCCTGTATTTTTGAACATTTACCCAAAAAGAAGTCTGAAACTTTTTGAGATTCACCTGTTGGTAGCATTGTCTCTGCTTGTCAGTTTTCAGAAAGATCGGGGGTTTTACAGTTCTGAATGAAAGGGATATTAGCCTCTTATTTCAAAGGTCAGATTGAAACCGAGTTTGATCAGACATGAATGAATGAATAACCATGTGTTCTGGCAAGATAACTGTAAACTTATCTAAGAGAAATGAGTGTGATGGTCTCATCAAGCTTTCCTGAGCAATGCAATTTTTGCCATCAGAAGGTTATAAATTGCTCGGAAATTTGTTGCAATTTAAAAATGGCTCGGTTTGGCTCCAAAATTTGCTGTCTTTCCCTGAATAGACATATACACATAACATCTTTCTTATTGAAAGTGAGGACTGTGCTGATTGTCAGTTGCTTTAAACTTCAGTTTGATTTCTCTCCCCCCAGTACTGAAGGAGCTATTTTACCAGTTTTTATAGAAGAATAAAAGGGACAGAAGGAGATAAAACTGATTCAAATTAATTTTGGGTACAATTCTACATAGTGTGACTGGAAAGTTTCTCCCATATTATTTCTTTTCTTGGTTTGGGACATTTTTCTTTTCTTTTTCTTTTTTTTTTTTTTTTTTAAATTCACACTAATTTAGTAAGCTATAAAAGTGAGTGCCTAGCTAGAAGTCACACATGTGCTCAAGCTCTTGCTAAATTGGATCTTGATTAATTTTTGTAAATCTATCTTATTTCTGGCATAGCTCAGGAAGGCTGTCAGTCCCTGGCTGGAATGGGAACCTGAAAGGCTTTCAGCATATTAGAGAGTTGTCTTTTCAGGTCAGGGCTGAGATACAGTGAAAGGGAGGGTGGATTGCATTGTGCTTGCTTGACCTATGCCATATTTTATTTTTGGATAAACAGAACACTGCAGCTTCCAGGTTTTTTTCTGACCCATCAATCTTCACAAAGGCTGCATTCAGCAAATAGGGCACACTGTTTCAGTATATGCTCTGTTTCTCTTTCTATGCATCTCATTTCTTTTTGTAAACCTCCTCGTGGACTATGTAGATTTGATTGCAGATCTCTTTTGATTCTTTTTTTTTTTTTCCTTTAATTTACCCATTCCTGGTACATGAAATGGAAGGGAAAAAAAAAAGATTGTTATTGATTTTTCTCTACTTGACTCAGTGCGGGTCAAGGATTTATACCCTTACACCAAAAACTGCCTTCTGACAGGAGCCGTTTAGCTGAAATCAAGCAGCTGGATCATGTAAATCTGTGTAACTCTATTAATTTAAACAGAGCTGTTCAAGTTTATACCAGCTGAGGACCTGTCTTAGAGGAACAACTTCTAAGAAAAAGTGTCCTCTATCTGGGATAAGCAGTTTGACCCCTAATAGCAAATTCATTTTCTTTTTAAAATAAGAGGTAATATAATGCAGTATCCTAAGTTGCAAGATACTTTTCCCCTGGCATATCCATGGGAGGCAACTTCCAAAAGTCTGGATTATAGAAGGGAAACAGGACAAAGCAACAAACACGGTGGGTTTAATTGATGCTCACACATCATTCACACACTGATCCTGGTTTCTCAAAAGAAAAGATTAAAATAAAACATTCAGTATTTGACAACCAGAAGGAATAAATGCTTTTCTTCCTGTGAATCATTTGTAGCCTGGTTGCTCTGACTGGCATGAGTGATCATGTCATTCATAAGGAGTTTTTCTTCACTCTCTGGCTGACCAGTCTTTTCAAGACGAGATCTAACAACCCTCAGAAGAAATAATCACTACAGCTGTAAATACTGGGACTTTAAAGTGTGGAATAATTTTCACCTGTATGTGCCTTAATGACATATAATTTTCAAGTAACCCCTAATGAGACCTTGTGAAGGGCAATGAGGTGCTGCCTCTTTTCCTGGGAAAGTTCAATGCCTAAAATGCACTGGTCTGTGCTGAAATGTCATAGCAATGCCTCAGAGACTGGGCAGACCTGGAGGGGAATAGGCCATAATAGCATCATATCAGGGTTTCTTTGTTTTTTATGCTGGTAAATGTAACTGTTGATGTTGGCATTTATGAGTTTCTGTTTTAGCCACAGATCACAGTATTGGTGAATCTCTTTCATTCATCAGGACGTACAAATTTAAGTCTTTGTGTTCTGGTATGCTGCATTTCTGCACATAACAAAATCACAGAATGTTAGGGGTTGGAAGGGACCTCCAAAGATCATCAAGTCCAACACATGCTCTAGAAGTTGCTGTCATATGAGACTGAAAGATAGTGGATAAAAAAACCCCGACCATATTTTAGATATTTACTTTCATACAAGGTATTTTTGCAATCTCTTTTTCTCCTTTAAATGAAGTTGGAATCTGTGGTGATTCACTCAGACATAGAAGATGCAGACGTACATTGGAGATACCTCTAAAAATACCCAAAACCAGATGAATCTGACCTTTACTTTCTGGTCTTAGCATGCTGTTGGCCTGTGCTGTGACACAAAATTCACATTTTTCAGGATGTCATTTTTCTTCTTTATAAGATATGGATGTTTGTATGCTACCACACATTTTTGTGTGCATGCTATACATTACTAATCTCTGCTGTATAAACTACATAAATTCATTGCTATTTTTAAGCCCATGATTCCATTCTGTGGTTAGAAAAGAAGTCTGCTGTAAAGCACCCCAAGAATGGGGGAAGAATGTCAAATATTAGCACATTAACAGCACAGCCTCTGTGCCTCTATCAGGTCTGAAATAATTTGCAGGTTGAAATAATTTCTCCTTTACAACAGATGGGAAAAATTCCTGATTCTTTTCTACTAAATGAGCTGTTGAAAGACCAAAAAGCTGTTGAAGAGATAAAAAAGATCAGAATAATTTGTTAAACATTTTGACACTGTGCATGTCCAACCAAAGTCGACTCCTTCTGGTACAGAAGATAAATGGCAGTGGATCAAGGTCTGATAATGACTCAGTATTTGCTTTGCCTGTGACTGGAAGTGACTCTTTCTGAGACTAACGTATCACAAAAAGGGGCTCAGAATGACAGAACATTTTGTCTCTTTGTTCTTTACCTTTTTTTTTTTCTTCTCCCATTTCTCCTTTTCTTTTTCTAACAAAGGCTTAAAAAAATGAGATCCAAATGACCAATAGAAACCCTAAAGCAGCATTTTCAAGCATTAATGTGCAGAATATACCTCCCCATTAAACTTTTTTTTTTTCACCAACCTGCACAACATTTACATCTTCATTCAAGTGTGGATGGTGTGCCTGAAATCCAATCTTTCAGTGAAAGGTAACCAAGTTAGAACAAAGCAAAGGCCTCTCTAGGGCTTCTGGCACCATTAGAAACGAGGAATTGCTTTTATTTTCAAGCTTTGCAAGGTCTCAGGAAATATGGTGATAGGTGCTGCCTAGGCATATATTAAAAGACATTCCCTTTCCCAGAGAAATTACAGCCAACTGCAGGACATGGGACACTCTTTATTGGAGATTCTTTAATGGCAGATTTTACTGTTTTCCAGTGTCTCTCCTCCGCAAACAACATGAAATCTTTCATATAAACAATGCTCTGACTCTGGAAGTAATCACATATTTTTATAGACAGAAAAAAAAAACCCCAAACAAACATTTGATTGTTGAATCTAATTTTCTGTGTAAAACAGGTGATAAAGTTCTACCTGTTAACATCTGTTTTGAGCTAATTATCCATTCCTGGCTGAACCAAATCCCTTGGTAAACCAATCTTTCTTTATGTGAAAATGTCAAAACTAGAGGCATTTATGCCACCTTTTTGATGTTTCGTGTCATGTCTTGGCTGTGTTAAGCATTAGTGCTCTCCTTTTATTTTTCCCTTGTCTTATTTTTACCAGCATCTTACTACCTGATCTCTCTAGTCTTTTTCTCTGTTAAATAAACCATTTATTTAATAGTTGATATTTTATTTGAGAAACACAGATTCTAAATTAAAATCCTTGTAATCTTCTTTGCAGACAATTAGCTTAATAAGCCTCTTAATTGTCCCAGTTTAAGACTTTTCTCTGAACCGTGTCCAGTTTGTAACACCCCTCAAAGAGTCAGACAGTGTAGATGGACCATGGTGGACTTCTTGGTGCAATATACAAAGGCAGGGCTAGTTCCTTCATTGTCCACTCTGTTCCTGTGATTTCTTGTCCAAAGCTTACTCAACCTGACACAGTAAGATACTAGGCATCATCATCAATCTGCTTTCTCTTTTCTGATCCCTAACTATTTTGTAGCCTTTCTGTTTAGAACAGGATCATTCAAACAAGTCAGGGAACCCTTGACATCTAGTGTCTGTCCCTCCTCAGGTCATGATTATACATTTCACCCTTACCAAAACAAGCTGAAATGAGGGTGTGCTAGTGATGTGTAAGTGTAGGGATTTGGAAGGCCCATGTACACTGAGCATTACTTCGCCCAGTTTTAGCTGTCTAGTTGTTAACTTACCAGCAAAAATCAGGCATTTAAGGTTTCTTTATGATCTACAAAACAAATGCCTCACATTCAATTATCTGTTGGAAGAGTAACACAGCAGAGAACAAGCAATGCAGAAGGTTTCTGGGGTGCATTGGAGGATGATTTCTTGACTTAGAAATTAAAGGAGGAGAGGAGAGGCACTGTCCTCATACTCCTCATAGCATTCTGTGGTTTGGTGATACAGGTACGCAAGGAGATGGGAAGGCTGGGGGCAGGCTTGGTTGCAACAGCTATTCACTACTGGAGTTCAGGATCCTGGCAAGAAAGAGACAGGCAAGATGCATGATCATGGCACTAGACTCCAAGAGAGCAGTCTTTGGCCTTTTCATGGACCTCCTTGAAAGAACTATATGGGATACCATTTTGGGGAAAAAAAAAAAAAAAAAAAAAGAAAGAAAATTAATACAGGAGAAATGATTGACTCTCACAGATCACCTCCTTCAACCTCAGGAATGGTCCATCCAACAAAAAGGAACTCAAACACCCACATAGTGCATGAAAGGAAAGCAGTGAATGTAGTTTTCTGGATTTTAGTGAGTTTTTTGATACTGTCCCTCACAGCACCTTTCTGGACCAGTTGTCCAGCTGTGGGATGAGTGGGCTCAGGGTGTGTTGGGCAAAGAACTGACTGAAGAACAGAGCTCAAAAGGTAGTATTGAATGGGGCTACATCTGGCTGGTGACTGCTCACCAGCAGCGTTCCTTAGGGTTCAGTTCTAGTGTCAGTTCTGTTCAATATATTTATCAACAATCTCAATGCGGGACTTGAATGCACCATTAGCAAGTTTGCTGCTGATATCAAACTGGTAGGTTCTGTTGATTTTCTTGAGGGACAGGAGACCTTGCAGAGGGATCTAGGTAGATTACAGCATTGTGCAATGAGTAATGGGATGAAACTTAACAAGTCAAAATGATAGAATATGCATCTAGGATGGAATAATGCTGGGCACAAGTATAAGTTGGGAGAGGAGTGGCTGGAAAGCAGCCCTGCAGAAAGGGATCCAGGTGTGTTGGTTGACAGCAGGCCCAATATAAGTCAGCAGTTCACCCTGGAAGCCAAGAAGGCAAACAACATCCTGGGCTGCCATGAACAAAATATAACCAACTAGTCAAAAGTGGTGATTATGACACTGTATTTAGTGTTGAGACCTCACCTTGAGTACTGTGTCTGGTTCTGGGCGTCATGACTTAAGAAGAATGTGAAGGTCCTTCAAAACATCTAGAGGAGAGCAACAATGCTATGAAACGGATGGAAGGAATATCCTATGAGGAGTGGCTGAGGACTTTGAGTTTGTCTAGATTGGAGAAAAGAAGGCTAAGGAGTGATCTCATTGTTATCTCCTTGTTCTCTGCAGCTTCCTGAGAAGGACAACTGGAAAGGGAGGTGTTAAACTCTTCTCCCTTGTATCCAGTGACAGGATACACTGGAATGGTTCAAAGCTGCATCAGAGGAGGTTTAGACTGGACATTAGGAAGCATTACCAAGAGTGTGATCAAAAACTGGAACAAGCTTCCTAGTGGGGTGGTTGATGCCCCAAGCCTGTCAGTGTTTAAGATGCATTTGGACAATGTCCTTAACAGCATGCTTTAACTTTTGGTCATCTCAGAATTGATCAGGCAGTTGGACTAGATCATTGTAGGTCCCTTCCAAGTGAAATAGTCTGTTCTATTCCAGAGGTGCCAGGAGGCCTGCATGGATGAACAGCGAACTCCTAACAAAACTCAGGAACAAAGAGGAAGCATGCAAGAGATGGAAGCAGGGTGAGGTGATCCAGAAGAAGTAAAAAGACACTGTCCAAGTGCAGAGACAGGGATAGTAAAACACAAACCTACATGGTGTTGCATTTCACAGGTGATGTGAAGAAAAACTTCTACAAGTAGATAAGCAGAAAAAGGAAGACCAGGGAGAATGAAAGTTTTCTGCTGAATGGGACAGTGGACCTGGTTGCAGAGAATACAGAAAAAAAAATGAGATACTCAATGCTTTCCTCATCTGTCTTTACTAGTAAGACTGCCCTTCATGATTCCAGAGGGAAATTCCAGAGCACCTTTGGTGGAGGAGGATCAGGTTAGGGAATATTTTAACAAAGTAGACATGCACATATCCATAGGACCTCATGGGATGCGCCTGTCAGTGCTGAAGTAGCTGGACAAGGTCGCAGCAAGGATGCTGTCATGTATCTTTGAAAGGTGACAATGTTTGGGGAAGCTTCCTGAGGACTGTTAGAAAGAAAATGTCACTCCTATCTTCAAAAAAGGCAAGAAGGAAGATCCTGTGCCCCTTCAAGGGAAAATATTGATTTCTTGAAAACACTACCTTAGGTAGTTGAAAGCAACAATTAGATTCATGGAATCATAGAATCATCAAGGTTGGAAAAAAACTTTAAGATCATCAAGTCTAACCATCAACCCTACTCTACCAAGTCCACCACTAAGCCATATCCCCAAACACCATGTCTATATGGCATTTAAACACATCCAGGGGTGGTAACTCAACCACCTCTCTGGGCAGTCTATTCCAATGCCTGACATCCTTTTCAAGACAGATTCCTGTTTAGCTTTCTGTTCTCCAAGCTAAACACAGTTCCCTCAGCATCTCTTCACACTTCTTTGCATGTTTCATCTCTGTAACTGGGTTAGCAGCCTTTCTTGGACTTTTTCCAGTTTTCTACCCCTTATTTTGGCCTATTGGCTGCAGTCTTTTTGTGGCAGCCTCTGCTTTTTAGATGGCTGCAAATAGATGAGTTGTACCTGCAGAGACCTGGGTATGGGTCAAATTCTATTTACTGCCATCCATAGAATAAACTTGGAATGGGTCCATTTGGCTGCAGGGTGAGATACAGGGGATGGCATATCCACTTATTGGTGTCAACTGTCCGTGGGTATATACTTCATCTGTGTCAATTGTGCAGGTAATTTGTGCCAGCTTAAACTTATTTCAGTGGAAGGTAACGTGATTCTCATTAGCTCACATATGTCATGGGCTAAGAATGTGCACAGAAACTCCTACTGTGGCTCAGCTGACTTACAACAACACTCTGTTCTGTGTCTGAGTCCTCAGTCCCAGTTTTGTATTTCTTAAGCTCTGTCAAAACAAAAGAGATGAAAGAGGATCTCTCTGATATGTCACGAACATTTCAGTCACAGAACCTGAAAGAACTTCAGATGCAGATTTGGTTCTGAGTATCCTTGGTGGCCAGATGCTTTGATGAGCTGATCCTGAATCTTGACCTCAGTCACAGGTGAAAAGTGGATCTGTTTCTGAATTGGACTCTGCCTGTAATGTTGAAATTCACATCTGTCTCAGCTATTAATATTTCAGGGTCTGAATGAAGCTTGGCCAGATTTCCTCTGATCCCTGCTTCATTGAGATCTTGCTTCTTGCTTCCAAATGCAGCTTCTCTGTTTAAGACACAGTCTCTTTGCATGTGTTACTTTTTGCAGTCATAAGAAAGCTTTCTATGGAAACCCATACACTTTTCAAAATGAAAATTTGGATAAGTTCTTTCCTTTTTTTTTTTTTTTTTTGTAAAAAAGGTGCAAAAAGAAAAAAAAAAAAAAAGAGAAAAAGATTTAATGATTTTCCTCCTGACTGTCCTAAAAAGCAAATGTAATATGCAGAGGGAAAACTTGCTTGCATAGAGCAGACATATTTCTGGGCATCTACGTAGTTAGCAGAGGGAGGATGTTCAATTAGACTCTTTACCACAAGCTCCCCAGCTAGTCTCCCTCTGGAAAATAGGTGAGAAATTCTTATATTCCTCTCAATATGTTAATCAGACAACTGGTATCACAGTTCTCTAACTGTGTAATACCAGTCCCCCTTGGCAGATATATTTTATTTGGATAATGATGTGAAATTTAAGATCTACGTTTCAATTGTAGAGAGCCATAGGCAGTTGTCAATTTTAGTGACAGACATGAACCTGGAGCTAAATTCCTGTGCACAAGCAAAAATTCCAACAGGCGTAGCGCAATTCTGGTCCCTTAATAGAAATACATTTTCTCCCATCGAGGGGCAGTATTTTTAAACTGTGTGTTGCTTCTCCTGGTGCTGGCAAAGCACAAATGCTCTCAAATGTTTCCTCTTACTCACACAGTTTGGTGACCTCAGATATCAAGCAGTCTGCTGCAAAATCTAACAGTTATCTGCTTTTCCTGACTAAAGTGTCCATTGCTTTGGTACCAAACTATGAATCTTCTGCTTTTCTTTTATATTGCTGCATATAATTCTGCCTCATTGTGTGCCTTTGAATCCCTGGTCTTCCTGAGCATGTATTACAATGTTTAATGCACACTACACTCTATCTCTCCTATTCACTTCAAAATGTGGTATCTCTAAGTTAGCTTCTGTGTCCAGTGCAGGGAAGGCTAAATGTTGAACAGCTAAATCTTGAATAGCTAAAATCTTGAAGTGTGGTTATTTAGCCCTCTCTTTCTTTTTTTTTTTTTTTTTTTTTTTTTTTTTTTTTTTTCTTTACAATATATTTCCTTTTCCTTTAAATGCCAAATTGTAGGTATAATATTTTAGGTTTCTTTCTGTTATTACTATTGTTGCTATCATTATCATTATCATTATCATTATTGTTATTATTTTGTGAAATGTTTAGAGGGGAGATATTCAGTTAGCGAGAGTGAAATTTTCTTTAAAACTTGCAGGTGCATCAAAAGCCTGAGGAAAAGAAGAGTTGCATTCTATTAGACTTGGTTTCTTTTTTTTTTTTTCCCAAAGTAGATCTAACACTACTGAAAGCTGTCTCCATAGCTGTCAGTAAAAGAAGAACAATATGAATAGTAGCAGCAGCATGAGAAGTCCTAAGGTTAGGGCTCAAGAGTAGGGCTCTTTTACACCTGATTTTTCATCTTTCCCATCTAACCAAGGGGACAAAGATGGGAAAAGAATTTTATCAAGTAAATGTAAAGCTAAATTTTCCTTTTGCTTTTTTTTCTCCAATAATCTAAAAATTTGTTTACATTTCTTTTTAAAGATTTTTCATTAAAACTTAAGATCTTCTATTAAAAAAATCAAGATACTCTAAATGTTGGTCTGTTTCCTACAACCCACATTTAGGATGTTGTGGTCCTAGATCCAGATGTCTTCTTTCAGGAAGTGCGAACAGAGATGTAAACCAAATCTCTCAACTTTAACAAGGTGTCCTAATGAATACACCAAGATGCTTGGACTCTGGCTTTCATCAAACCTACTTTGTTATGTAAAAAGTGCTTAAGTACCTCTGAGTGCTGGGACCACAGCTGTCCTTCAGGTACATCCCACAGTCACAGAGCTATAGAGTTATTTGTATACTTTGCATGGCCAAAATGATATCTCCTGTGAAGCCAAACTGCTCCAGCAGTGACAGAAGAGGGAAAGCTTCCTCAGACAGTCCTTCAGCGCAATGAATCAAGCACAGTGTTAGGAGGTCAGATCCTTTTTGTCACTCCAGAAAAAGATCACAAACCCAAGAGTTTGAGGTGGGAAGGGACCTCTGGACATCATCTAGGGCATCTCCTTTTCTCAGAGCAGGATCACCTAGAAGGAATTTCCCTAGGACTGTGCCTAGTTTGCCTTCAAATATCTCCAAGGATAGAGGCTCCACAAACCTCTCTGGGCAACCTGTTCCAGTGCTCTGTCACCCTGACAGTAACAAGGGTTTTCCTAATGTTTAAGCACAATTTCTGTACTTCAATTTGTGTTTATTGCCTCATGTCCTTTCACTGGGTACCTCTAATCTGGCTCTGTCTGATTTATTTCCCCATATTGTTTAGCTACACACACAGATAAGATCCCCCAGAGACTTCTCTTCTCAAGGCTGAAGTGAATTACTCTACATCTCCCTGCAGTCCTCAATGAAAGAAAACTCCATAGAACAAGTGTTTCTGTGAGAGGGTGAGTTCTAAACTGGGCAAATTTCTTAGCACCCACACAGACTCAAAGCTCTACTAGCTAGGGACAGAATTAGGCCTATGCTCTCTGCCCAAAGACCTAGACCTAGTTTGGAGGAAGCCACACTCCTTTGGAGGTTAAGAGAATGTAACTGTGCAATCAGAGCTACATGTTGATCATTGGCTTAGGATCTATCAGCATTTAGTTTTCTAGTACAGCTGTAACCACTGTTACAGGTCTGGGGTGGGTGTCACCAGATCTGGCCTTTGTAGCTGCACTAACCATCTGAATTACCTTCAGAGATGTAGGAAGGAAAAAGGTCCTCCTGGGATGCAGTTCATCTCATCCTGAGGCACATTTCTAAAGCAGGTCAGATGGGTCAAGCCCTGGAAATGTCTGCTTCTCTCTGTGACTGTAAAGTGATTAACGCAGACGTAGCTGTCTACACCGTAGACATCTGAACTAGCTCAGTGCAGGTAAGTGTGGTTGCTTCTGTTTTCACTGTCTACAGTCACTGGGCATCAGCTATTGAGGCATGCCCAGAACAAACACAGCCTTTGGCACATTGGGTGAAACACTCAGTGCCCATGCCACGGGCAAAGGCCAGCCCTGAGCACATCTCCCTGGCTGGGTGCCATGCTCAAAGCCGATTTATGCACTGGGTCAGGGATGAGCACATGGAGGACTCACATTCACAACCCCTTTTGCTCCTGCATCTCAAACCCTCCCTGCTTTTCTGTATGGTGGCTGCCTTGGCAGCCCCTGTGGAGCCAAGCACTTCATCTGGTGCAGGAGAACTTCAAAACCTTTGCAGAGCTACATATTTGCCAAAATATTTAAGTACTGAAGATGCAGAGTTAATATCCTTTGGGTCCATCTCGGGCTTTACAAGTCTGGCTGCTATAGTCTGCATATCATAATGAAGGTTCCTCATTATGGGCACAATCCTACCATGTTAATGTCTGCAGATGTTTTAACACAGCCATGAAAGCTGCAGTGAGACACGTCATGATAACTCATATTTCTAGCACAGAAGCAGTTGTCCTCTGAGCTGCTGTCCCACAAAGAGCCCATCACTTCATCAGAATACAATGTGTCCTCAAAAGGTTTCCATTTTCCCAAAGAGCCAAGAAAACTGGGCTTTAATCATATTTATGATTCTTTGAAACTAGATTAGTTGTTCCTGTTGTTAACAAGACCATGGTGCTCTTTGTCACGTTGGAAGTGTGATGTTCTTTAGCATACCGGGATTTGAAAACAGAAGCTGACAGGTTTTTGTCCATAGTTGTTTTGATAGTAGATTTTTCTCTTTTTTTTCTTTCTTTTTTTTTTTTTTTCTTTTTCTTTCTTTCTTCTTCAGATTCCATCTCTATTGATCTTTAATGGCTTCCAGATGGGATCACGTTTGGCCATTTTATAGGCTGAGCTCTGAAAGACTAAGAAAATACGGTGCACGAAAGCAGCCCATTAGCTAATAAAAAATAAAAAGGCACTGAAAATACACTAATAAAGTGTGTAATGTCGTAATATATTAAGGAGATGACAACTGCGCAGGAAATAGGCCTGGCCTGGCTGCATAGAATAACGAGGGAATTTTAACAGCTTATGGTAGAACTAACAGCTGTCGAGAAAGAGCAAACCATTGCTTACATTTTACGTTGTAGCTGAAACAATGCATTAACCATCCGTCCTGCTAAGACCTTGACTCCCAGTTAATCCAGTAAATTCCTTTGTGGGAGAAAGCATCTTCTGGTTTTTACAGGCTTGGGGATGCCAGCAGAAGAAATGAGTTGCTGAGCGTCACAGTGCTGTGCAGATTGTACAAAGCAGTTTCTCCCAGCCACGGACTGTTGGGAGACGAGCCATTTTAAAATGAGGAAAGTATCTTGATCCTGCTTCCCATGTGCGACCCGCCTTGTGTAGCAATCAACGCCAGCACGAATGGAGTGTAAGGCTTCACAAAACACAACCAATTGTTTGCAGAAAGCAGGGATTTTACGTGTACAGGCTGGCACATATGTACATGCACACACATATTTTGCCTTTGTGAATAATATGGATCGTTAGGTGATGCTTTCTACTGATTAAAGCCATTTGTACTATTATTCTATGTATATTATTACACCAAGCAGAAGGCTTCTACAGCTCGCAGTTCTGATTCTATCAGTGTTGTTACAGAAGATGCTCTATGTATGCTTGTTACATAGACAGTCACCATTTTGAAAAACTTGCCATCTGCCTGCACAAGATCAACAAGGACATAGCCCTGTTTTACATCAGGGGCAAACAGAATGTGTGTTTCAATGTAAAGCCACCTGAGAACAACCGTTATTAAAAAAAAAAAAAAAAAAAAAAATCCTGCAAAAAATACAGTATCTTAGACGTGTCTTCCAGTCTGAGAAGTGTCTTAAGTGCATCAGCGTGTGTGTCTATCTGCTTGAGTGTGAGTGTGATGGGGAATTGTCTATTCCAGAGCTCTTCATGTCCATTTTGATGTGGTGGTGTGGGACATAGGTCATCAACCATTAAGGGATGAGTGTCTGAAGGTCCAAGTATGTGTTAGTATTAGGATGCATTGTAATGGAAAGTGATAAAGGCAAACAGAAAGCAGTCCAGGATAGTTTCAGGTGGATCTTCCCTCAGTCTAAATTCCAGGGCTGGTATTGGCCACAGTCTCACATACTATGTCAGAACTGGGAACAAAACTCAGATTTTACTCTTCCAATTCTTTACTCATAAATATCGGGGTTTTTTGTTTGTTTGTTTGTTTTTTTCCTTTGGAATAAGCTGTGTTGAATCCCTGAGATATAGATTGAGACTACCTGGCACTGAGGTCTTCTGCATCTATACAGTGTCAACCCTGGAGACTGATATTAAGAAATATTAAAGGTTTCTTGGCTGTATCGTGGTTTATTCCTTGAAAATAATAAGCATTTGGTTTCCCAGCTACTTCTGGGCTCTAAATTGCCATCCTAATAGGAATGCATAAAATGACACTGGGTTTCTACGTCTGTACAGAAAATGACAGTAAGATAAAGAACATGGGCTTGCTTATAAAGGTGCCATTCAACTTTGGCATCATCCCCTTAGTGCACTCCACCCCTTCCCTTCAGAAACAAACAGTTTCATCGTTTGTTTTCGGCTGCAGAAATCTTCATTAAAGTTGAGGAATTAAATATAGCACTTTAGCTAATTAATTATGTTTTGATCATTTTGACACCTCCAAATGACTCAGCCACATACCTGGAAGCTTTGTCAACTCAATTGCATCTTTATTTTTGTTGCCTTTAACCAACAATGAAGACTAATGCCACTCTTTCTGGTTTTCAATCACCTCTACAGAAGTGCTCCCCTGGCAATGTGCAGGGACAGACCTAATTAATCCCTCATCTGCCCTGTGCTGTGTCTATACATCACACTGGCAGTTGGAACTGCTGCTTGTTTTAAGGCTATTGCTGGAATGAAATGCTCATCTGTTTTTCAATAATTTTACCACAGGTGGTGATTTGTAATTAGAAAGGGCAGAATCCAAATTTTGATTTTTTTTATTATTACTATTATTATTTAGGAGAAGTGAGGGGAGGGTGGGAAAAGCTGAGAGAAGGATTAATGACAATAGTAATAGTCATCATTGTAATAATAATAATTAATAAATAATAATAATAATAGCTGATGCACAGCAGGAAGAGATCACTAACTTCTGGCACTAAGAATGATAGTAGATTTTGGGCTTGTTGAGAGGAAAGAACAAATCACTGATGTGGCTACACACAGATTAAAGATCAAAGACGTGAAGAAGTTAACAGATTTTCACTGAACTTAGAGGAGCTTTAACTTTCACAGAGCACTGAGAAGATCCCAGTACCAATAGTCCTTATTTTCCAGTAGTTCCCTCTTTTCCAACACCCACCTCCTCTGTTACCACTCTCTGCATCAAAGCAGGTGTGGGTGCACAGGTTCTTACCCTCTGACACCAAGTTTTGGAAGTGTGACTTACCTAATGGCAGGACATGTTCCAAAAATTGCCGTATATATTTATCATAACATAGAATATCATGGGAAGAGATCGTGACTACAAGAAAGTGGTTTCAAAGTATATTTGAAATAATGACCTTATGCAAGTTGCTTAGAGTGAGATTTTTAGAGGTATTTATATGTTTGTAGATATGTTTGTATCTCATAGTGTTTCCAGGAGGACACAGGTTCTAACACTGATTTAAGCTCATAGGAACTTAAAATCTTACTGAGAAATTATTTCTAGCTTTGGTACCCTCATGAGCTCAGTACAGTACCTCATGTACCTCTAACTTTCTTGTTGACTGCTAGTTGTGAAAACCACATGGTGATATAGGTAAAGAATGAACGTTTAATTCCTACCACTTTGTGAATTGGCCCATAGTGTCTTGTAATGAAGACTTTCCTCCTATTTCAGGGTGAGGCTGTTCAGCTTTTCATAAGGCAATGAAATAAAAATTCATATATATAATTTAAATAAATTAATCTAAGGAATATAAGTCTCTTACGTTAACACCATCCTGTGAGAGATCTGGCTTGCAAACCTTCCTTTGTTAACTGTTTTGTAGGAGCTGGAACAGCTTCAAAAGCAGAGGCCCATCTCACACTAACTCGTTGTTCCAGGAACATTGAAGTTTTCAAGGAAGTAGGAAATCTGAGTGCAGCTCTAAGCTCCAAAACAGGCAGAGGTGAGACCTCTGTCTTCTAGTTCTAAGGTGTACCACCCCTCTGAGAGGTTTTACCCCTTGGGGAGATAAAGGGCTGGCTAAAACCCAGTTTAGAGTGTCCTATTCTTGATGTGTTACTGGCAAGGGAAAGAGAACAGTAGTCTCATTTTCTGCTTCTGCTGCCAGTAAAGATGGAACATGCAAGAGAAATTAATGAATTTTCACCTAAGCAGATCCTTCCTCCATCTCAGCAGTAACCAACTTGGTGTTCAAGGTTTATGCCTTAAGCAAAGTATTCTTCTGGTTGTTTTCCATGCCAGTAGCCTCAGCACCTTCTTGGTTTTCTCATGCCTGGACCTGGACTTGCTTGGCCTGTTGAGGCTTCTTGGTGCTAGGAAAGTCTTCCCATTAGGTCTTCCAGGTGAGATAGGTTTCTTATCTGCATTCACAATCCCTTTAGTAGTGTTCTTAGTTCAACCCAATCTCCTCTCCTTCATCTTCTGACTTGTGACCTCTCACAGTTCTCTGCCTGAAATCCAACAGAGCTCATACCCATAGGACCTGAAAGACACAAGTGTGCAGTGACTCCCAAATGTTCTTTGGTTTAGTTGGTTGGTTTGTATGTTTTAATTTTGTCCAGCTGAAAGAGAAATAGGATGAAATAGGAAAAAAAAAAAAAAAGTCCAGGACACAGGGCATTGTATCTGTCCCTGTTCCCAACCCCCAGACCTAACCCATGACCTGAGCACCTGGACAAGTCACAGGCTATGGGAATTACCAGACAGACCCCATGTGTTTTTCTGGCTGGGCTGTTTTAGAATATTACTTTTCTCTTTTCACTTTTCCTCTCTCTCAGGGCACCTTGCCCATTTCCTGATGCCCTGAAATCTTTTTCTATGTGGCCAGGCATTTTGTTTTAATTTTTTTTAATGAATTCAGCTCAGCGCCCACACATCCCCTTAACTGTGGATTTGTATGCTCAAGAGAAGGCAGGGAGAGATGTTGATGTTTTTGGCTAGTATTCATGCCCTCAGTACCCGCTTTTTTTAATTTTTTTTTTTATTTTTTTTTATGAATATACATGTTTTCTTGGCTGTTTGCACTGAGGCCCATCTGTTAGGATGGCATGATTCCTGCTCGCAAGTGGAATCAGACCCTCGCTGGAGGGGGTAGGTATCAGGCAATGGGTTTTTAAGAGGAGCAGCAGGAGCCCTAGAGGAAGGTGCTCCCCTGTGTCAGTGCTGGCACCACCTGCCTCCATCAACACACCAGTTGACACCATTACACCAAAGGCCGGAAGGGCCAGGAAGGTTAGAGGGAGTAGGCACAAGATTTGGGATCTGCCAGGAAAAGGGCTGGTGTTAACAGCAGTGCCCTCAAAAGAGCATGCTTTAGAAAAACACATGTATCTAATAACTGAAGAGCAAAATAGAACTTGTGTGAGACAGAGCAAGAGACACCAATTCCTAGGCAGTTTAGGGTGTTATCATAGACATGAGGAACTCATTTCTCTGCTTTTGAATAGACATCTGAGACAAATTGCTTAGGGTTGCATTGGAGTATGTGCTGTTTCCAAGTGACTCACAGTAAGTAGACCATGACTCATCCTTAGTCACTTTAGACATAGAGACTAACAGCTCTGCTGAGCTAGGTGATGTGGGAGGAGTCTGAAGGGTAATGACTCCAGTGTATTTTGGTTTTCATTTAAAAACAAACTTCTTTTTTTCCCATTTCTTTCTAAAACTCTTTCTAAAATGGGCTCCAGGAGAGACATATTCCAGCATATTCTAACATTTGTTACCTTGCATCTACATGAGTCTAAGTTCAGATGAACTTCAGAAAAGGTGTGTAGGTCTGAAAACATCAGTAATCATCAACGTAAAATATAGTCCATCTGCTTAACCTGCTTTATGGAGGGTCTTCAGAGGAGCCAGGACAGTTTGCTGTTGGTAGATATTCTTAGCATTGATTCTTATAAGATATTTAGGATTCTTTGGAGTGTTCAATGTCTTTCTTTATCTGTCAGCTAAAAAACTTTTTTTTTGTCTGATTTTTTTTTTTTTTTTGTCCTATACTTCTCTTTGAGCTATCACTCAAACTGGAAAACATAGATGGTGGTAGAGAAAGAAAATGGATAAATCAGAAATACTCACAGTGAGGAAAAAAAGAAAAAAAAAAA
>JANVCC010000018.1:2741255-2839756 GCA_025345505.1 Todiramphus chloris collaris
ACAGTCAACTCTCAAAGGTAGATTATTTCCTATGAGTCAGTGTGGCTCATATATCGGTTAGGGAAACAGCACAAATATTTTCCCACCAATAATACAGATATTATTTTATTTTTCTGTGAGTTTGAATTTTCAGACTCTTCAGTCATAAATACAAAACTTGACAATTTGTGACTCACAGACCCATATAGGCTTCCTTCTTTGGGGGGTATGAATACAACTGTTTCAGGAGAGTATGCAAAGATCTGTCTAGATGGTTGGAGTACTAAACTGTCTGTAATCATTTTCTGAGCAGCGGGAATGAGAAGTGCCAGGGAAAATCCACAGAAAAGACCTCAACCCAGGAGTTCCCCAGTTTAAGGGTTGGATTTTTTCAGGCTTTGGTATAATTTTTGATGGTATTCATGAGAGAAGGAAGACCTCAAAAAGTAGTGAGAATGGAGTAATAATTCTACTGTTACACCAAAGTTGTATCTGTGGTCTTTATCCAGTTAACTTGAGGCTTTTTCCATATTTTTCATTTTTATTTCAACTTAAGTAAAAAAAAAAAAACAAAAAAACAAAACAAAAATGCCCTGTAACATTGTAAGGGTGATGACTAAGTTAATAAAATCTATTGTTTATCAGCTATCTTGGTGGCCAGCAGAGGTAAGAATGAGATCTGGGGGCTAAATCACTCCCTGGTCTCCAGACTATGGATGATGGGATCCACTCCCATGGTGGCTCTAGGAAACTTGTTTTTTTCAGGTGCTCAAGCTGTATTTCTTTAAGCACCATTAGTGAATGTAATGTGTCTCATCCTGGCTCCTTTTGCTCGTGAACCATAAATGCAAACATGGTCTTTACGGGAAAGGAATAAAAAAGCCTAAATTTCTAGTGTTTTTTCTAACATCACTTCTTATTAAAAAAACAGATCCTGATTTGTCTTTTGACTTGAAGCTCAGCGACTTCTCAGATGATTATGTAGCAGCTTTCTTTCCAGTTTAGCCCAGATATAAGGCTAAGCTTTATATATCTACACCTATAGCTACGCCTATTGAAAAAAAAACACCACACCAAAGCCTCTTCTTAATGTAGCTTTTTGCTCCTTAAGGTTGATAAATATCAATCAAACATTTGGAGATCAACGTGTGCTTCACTGTTCTCATCCTAAGCATGGGAGATGACTGATTAAACATTTTGTTCAGTCAGGTCCTTGGGAAGCAGAGAAGCCTGTTTTCTTCCCTCAGTGCAGTGAGAGCGTGATTCCTCCATTAATTCAGGACACTGGTGGGACAACAAGGGAATTGCATGTTGGCAACTCATGTTTCCTTTAGCCTCTAGGATAAAGGATTTGAGTTTTGTGCATGCTGCCAATCCTTTAACGATCTTACACACCCTATAATCACCCTAAAAATTTGGAATAAAAGGGAAAAAAAAAAGGACTGAAAAGGAAAAGAAAAATCCTGCGGGCTGCCTTAGCCAAATATCGTGGACTTGAGAGCTATTTGATCATTAGTCTAAGTATGGATAATCGGTGTAATGCTAAATAAAGAAATTATACACTGAAATGGAAAATTCACTTGGTAAAAGCCCAAAGAATGATTTATTTTCTGGAAGCTAACATTCCCAGTGAATGGCAAATGCTATTTCCCCCTCATTGTGCATTTCTTCATGAGGTGTTTAGCTGGTATGTGTGTCTGTATTTGTGTAATACTTCAGTATTCCCCAATGAAGTGTGGCTTCACAGCCTGAAAAGCAGCATTGAGACTCACAGAAACACTACATCTTCATTGTGCACATGCAACAGAGGTAAAACTTAACTCAGGTTTTCAACATTCTTACCTTCGTGTGTAATTGATTTTTCCTTACTTTTTTGTTTGTTTGGGTTTTTTTTTTTTGCCTGTTTTAAGCAAGGACGCTAGAATAGTATTTAAAAAATTCTTTCATTTAGGTTGGTATTGCTAATCTTTGCACTGAAGGTGATGTGGTAGACTGAAGAGTGTTCACAAAAGAGACCAATTCCCTGAAAGTCACTGGAAAAAGATATGCCCTTTACAGAACTGCATACACACACATACATAGAAAACAGGGATTTGTTCCAGAATTCTCTGCAGTCAGGGTAGGAGAATAAGATGACAAGTTTTGTCTGTTTACAGGTAGGCAGGGAGCAGGGGTATTGAGACTTCACACCATATCTCCAAGTTATCTCTGCAGAACAGGCCGAAAGAAAGGGAAAATCTCTGCCCCAAATAATTCACAATCCATGAATGAGTAGGAAGAAGGAATAAAATGAGTATGTAAAGGAGGTGCAGAGGAGGTGAGAGGAGATAGATGAAGAAATGTGTTTGGAGAAACGTGGGGAGAAATGAAGGAGACACGTGGAAGAAGACATTACTGGGGGAGGGACAACTGGAGGGGGACTTTTGGAGGAAGGTGCTCCATGTAAGATGGACTCTGAGGGGACTGTGGCTCACGGGCAACCCACACCAGGGCAGGAACAGATACCTGCCTGCCCAGATAGATATGTAAAAAAATAAGTAATTCCAAGACATAAAACATTTAAATGGTTTTATATTTAAATATGCATGATCAGATCAAGATCCTGTGATACAAGTATGTATGGAATGAGGACAGACTCACACCTGCTTTGGATAAGAGTGCAGTGATAATCATGTAAAATCATTAACCTTGACTCTAGAAGTATAACAGATGCTCACCAGTGGGCATCTCCCATAGACAGTTATTCTGGGTACAGCTCTATAATACCAAGACCATACTGTTAAAGATTTTAGAAAAGAATTACTCTGGTGTCTTCCCATATTCGTCTGAATGTTCTGCCACATGTGATGTGACCATGTTTCTGGTGATTTACTTAACCTTAATAAAAGAGCTTATTACAGCACTGACAATGAAAGTTCACCTCAAATTATCAGACAAGTATGCTCAGCACAAAGCGAGTTTTCTCTGCCTCTTATAGCCTTGATGGCGTTTTTGAGCTGGCCATCAAATATTTCCCACATTTAATAGGATACTAGACCTTAAAGCATAACCCTTTACTACAAAAGCACTTCTGCCTTTAAACTTCAAGAGACAACCCCAATCTTTCTGACTAATTCACTGCAGCTCTTCAATCTTCAACCTGTGTCCATCTCCATTTTAGTCTCCATACCTGTTTTGACCAAATTTAGATCACCTGAATTTGTCCTGCCAGAGAACACAAGAAGAAATTCTTCTTTCTTCCAGAAGAACCCCTCTCAAAGCTTCAAGTTCATTTGTGGAATTTAAATACTATTCCTTCATGTAAATTGGGCAGATATTAAATGTTGGTATTAGTTATATAGAGAAAACAGTCCTAGATGTCTTTCTTACTTGTGTCCCTTATCTCACCTGAGAGGACAGACAGAAAATACTGTAATTCTGAACAAATTCATTATTCTGTACCATATATTCATCTTGGAAATCTGTGGTACAGAAGTGATATGACCCTTCAATTTTAGTGGTGTACTTTGCAGATACAGTCCAAGTATCTATACAATTCTGGACAGAAGGGGAAGAATGACATTGAATTCTTCTGAAATCTTTCATACTCACATATTCCATGGTTACCTTCACACTATATATGAAACTGTGATACCATAGTCATACTGTTTTCATGATCTTGTGTGACTCCTTTATACTGAGCAATTTTTTTTCTAATGTGATGGGAATAAATATATAAACTCTCCACCTTTTTTTCCAGGGATTGTTTCAATAATATACCTGCCAGTGCATTGAACTCAAAGAGAAGAGACTCTTCTACCCCATAAACTAAGATCATAACCTGTACAAGTGGTGTCCAACAATCAAGGTTTATTAGGTCCCTCACGATCACACTGAAGTTATCCTTTTGACAGTGAAAAGATTAAATGCATATTTATTTGTTGTAAAATAACCAAGATGTAACTCCATATAGGGACAGTAATTGATAACTATGTTCTAGTCACAGTCACAGCATAACAAGAGACAAATTCTTTGCTTTAATAAAATGGTTTTACATAGAAAAAAAAGTGAAAAGGGGCCAAGTGGGTTATGGAAATTCATGGAGCAGAACACAAGGGCACACAAGTCCTGGACCTCAGTCGTCTTCCTCCTCCTCAAATTTGTATATCTTCTGCAGGTTCAAGAACTGACTGAGACCTGTTGTGGGATAAAATAAAAAATGGAGGTTGACTAATAGCAGAGATTTCACAAGTGGGAGTAATTGAAAACCCAGTGACATCCTACACACAGTTAAATGTGAGTGGACAGAGGACTGGAGGACATACCACTTCAGTGCCTAGAGAAAGCAATCCTGAGTTGTCAGGAGTGGACAGAGCAGATGACCTTAGAGGCTTTTGCCATCTCTAATTCTAATGATTCCTCGAGCTGCATGGCTTAGAAATACAGGGACATGTATTTAAATGATTCATGAGCTTCGCACACCCAAGGAATACTTTAGCTGTCATGACATCCTGTAATAGTCTTGGTGAGGAAAACAAGGAAAGCAAGCCATCATCTTCACCTGACTTTGCCAGAAAAGTCTTTGGATTCTCCCCATTAATAGAAGTTGTCGTTTCTCCTGTAGGTCCCAGTATGTGTTGCTGGAAGAGTCAGAGGGAAAGGGAAAAAAAATAAATTAAAAATAAAAATAAAAAAAAAAAGAAAGAAAGAAAAAATAAAACCTCCAATCCTAAAAGTCATCGTAACAAACTTGCTGCTGACTGAAGTTGCTGTTTGGCTGAGCGTGGTGACTGCTGTGCTGTGACAGATCCTGTCAGAGAGGCACTGCCCCAGCTTGCAGGTGTAAGCATGACCTATCAAACTGAATGGGAGCTGACAGAAGGGATTTCTGCAACGTGAAATGGAGAGCTGACATGAAAACAGTGACGTGTGAGGGACTGAATCACCGCGAGCACAACTGTCACAGATGATGTCCAGAGAAATGACAGGAGAATACTAACTTTACTTGATGTCAGTTTAGTTGTCCTTTGTGTTTGGAAGAGTAACTGCTAGGAAGGGGAAAATTTTAAAAGCTCACAGGAATAAAAAAAAAAACCACAACGAAACAACAGAAACCCCACATGCACATCCATTTCAGCTCAACATCCAAAGCACTTTGTATTCTTGCAACACAATTAGTATAGACAATTCTATTCGTTGAGGTTTTTTGGCACACTTTATTTTGGCTAGAATGGTAGGTTTGTGAAAACTATTTTAAGACTGAAATTTTATTTAATGTACTCACAATAGCAAAGGAGCCGTGCTATGACTGATGCTATCAGCTAATTACTCCTCCTACTTCTATGAAGATGAACAGTCACTTACATTTTTGCATCAAGGAGTGAGTATTTTCAAGGTATAATTGTCTGAGGATAAAAAATCAAACTATGTACTAAGACATCTGATATTTGTGTCCCATTGTGTTACAGATTTCCTGTATTGGACAATCACTTCATAACTGTTACTCTTTCTGACGTGCTTTTGTATAGCTTGTCAACTCTCTAGGTCAGTAGCAATCTCTTCCTTGCACTTTTCTAAATGCAGTCAAATCTCATCTAAAACAGGCACCTTATGAAAACAGCCTAAGTGGGGAGTAGAAATGGTTTTACCATGTTGAGATTACAATAAATACATAAAACTCTTTCCATTAGCCTGAATTATTCAGGAGCGAGCATGACCAGGAGTGGTGATGTTGGACAGACGCTAAAGACACTATAGTTCAAGACAGAGAAGACTGATCATGATCTTGCTGCTGCCTTTGCCTGTGACGGGTTGGATGACAGCATTGACGTGAAGGTGGTGAGATGTGAGGGACATGATGAACAGTCCTTGAGATAGGAAAAATGGCTCCCACTTCTCCCAAACTTCTGGTTTTAACTAAAGCACCAAATATGTTTTTCTAAGCAAAGTGGCTTCTTAAATCTTTCATTTCTCCTGTGCCCTGAAGTAGATCCAATCCCATAGTCTTCTTTCAGTTCAAGAATAGCTATTTATTATTGCTTTTCTGAGCAAGCAGGCAACCCCCAGGACACATTACAGTTGATGAGTGAAAGTATAGACTGGAGACAGACCTACATGGTAGATCGCCTCTTCTGTTGACTTAGTTACAGTATCTGATTTGATGTGGTTTAAAAAACAAAAACAAACAAGAAAACAAACGAAGTAAAACCCCAAAATAACCCTCAATTTCAGCTACATCTGACTAATAATAGAAGGGCATAAACTATTAGAATTAATATTTTTGAATGAGGACAGAATTGGAGTAGTAACGACAAGTTGTTTCCTCTGACCTTGGGTAAGTCTTTTTTTCTTCCCCCACCTGCTCTCACTGTACATCAGCTGCCCATCAGTAACTGCACAGTGCCTCGTTCAGTTGTGGCACAATTGTGCTTGATGCCTCCAAATGCTCCCACATTGTAAATATTAGTTAACATCGCATCAAATTAATTCAGCCGGCTATCAAATCATATCATGATTACAGCTGATCAAGACCTGGAATATTTGTTTCTAAAGACTGTTTCTTTATTTTCATTTGTTTCAATTGAGGGGAAAAAAGTGACAGAATTTCTGAAATGTCTTGGAAGGTGGAATTACTGAAATGTTTCCTTTCAGAAAAATTGAAACAACCTTATTAAAACCTCAGACATACACAGCCTGAAAAGCCTTCCTTCAGGTGAATGACATATTGAAGTAAAAAACCAAACCAAAACAAAATTATGAACTTTAAAACATTGAAACAAAGTTTCAAGTTACTCTTGGTGTGCTGAGTTTTGTTGAGTAGTGTATCAACAGAATGTTAGAATTTAGTGAAACCACCATCTTCTGAGAGAAAATTATTTTATCCAAAACCAATTCCATCTCATTCTAGCACAAATGAATTTTGATTATAGGACAAATCACATAATAAATGATACATGGGATCAAAGGTCTAACAAATTGCTCAGAAATGTTGAGATAATATGATAGATTTTCTTTCTTTGAGAATCATATGCATATACATGGCAACAGTCAGGGTATGACAAAAGACTTGGAAGAAACTAACTACATGTAAACATTTCTCATTCATTATCTTGGGTTTCTGCTACTGTGTGACAAATCATTAGTCGTAGTATAAGGCAAGCTTTAAAAATGTAATTACTTAATCATGCAGTTAGTTCCCCATCAATCCTACCAGCACTTGTTCTTAACTAGCTTTAAAGAACAAAATTAGGAGTAATTTGTAAGCAAAAGTAATTGAGGAAAGGCTGATATTGCCAAGGTGTTGACAGCACTGCACATGGTGTTGTTTCTTTTAATTCCCCAGTGAAGAAGTGGTGTGCAAACTTTTCTGGACAGCACTGCCGGCTGGTTACTTCTGTAACTTTAAAACAAGACTCATTGTCTTAGCACCGAGATCAGGAATAAGAATTTTCTCTGTTTCTGTCACCCACCTTCAGGAGTGTCAAGGAGGAGCTGCGGGGTCATTCAATGGGATGGAGAGAGGACAGTTCCATGAGATCTGGATATTAGGTTTACAATTAATCCTGTTTGGTTTTCAGACATCTTAGCATCAGGAACAATACTGATCCAGAAAAGGGACAGGGTATGTTGAGAGCAAGAAGAATCAGAGCTTGCAGTCAGAGAATTTTATACTTTTGTAAAACTCCAGGGGATCTAAATTAGGGTAAAGTAGAAATGGGTGGTGAAGTGGAATTTTTCAATGTGATCTGTTTCATTGGAGAGTGTAGATTCATCAAAGTTTGAACTGTCACAAGGAAAATATTATTTTTAACAGTTTTCTTGCCTGCGAAAATTTTGAAAGATGTTTTTAAATTATTCCACAATCTGTTCATGTCATTTCCCAGGATGAAAAGTTTAGTGCCCTGATTTAAAGCATCTCATAAACCACAGTGTGTGCATGTTCATTCTCTCTCTCTCTCTTTCTATCTATGTACTACCTATCTACCTATCCAACATAATCCTGAAACAGTCAAAAGGAAAATTAATAATTTCAAAAATGTTAAACACTACAAATGAGATTGATTTTGACATGCTTGCTCCTGAAATAATGGAGCTGGCTGAAAATTAGTTTTTCTGTTCTGAAAATGAGTCAAGTAAAAAACCCCAAATCTTTATGAAGACAAAAAGAAAAAGCTAGGATGGTTTTTTTTTGGGGCAGGGAGAAAGATGGATTTTCCCAGGATTTATTCTTCTTGGGTTTGTTAAGTTTCCATGCAGGATGCTGCACATGTAATTTGACTGCTTAGGGAGATTCTTCTATACCTGCCATGTATGTTATTGAGGAGGAAAAAAAAAAAAAAAAAAAAAAAAAAAAACAAGAAAAAAAAAAACAAGGAGTTTTCCAGTGATAGCTTTCTTGCTTTTTTTCAAATACTTAATGAAAAGTAGAGTGAAGATGTGTCTCTTCCGAAGATTTAATATTTCTTTTAGGGAAAATCAGTGTTAATTTGAGAAGGGAAGTGTGTCAGTTTTCACCTTTGCAGCAGCCAGCAAGGCATTAAGAAAAAGGTAAATTAAGGATTTTTTCTGATACTTTGAGCTATGTTCTCCCAAGTCCTAGCAGAGATAGCATAGTGGCTTTTCAGAAAAGAGAGATCTTCTGGCTGGGGATGAAGGGTAGAGGAGGATATTCAAAGAGAATATGATCCAAAGAAGAACATGGAAGTGACTTGTGAAGGTTAAAGTTCATTGTAGAAGATGTTTCTATCCTGGCTTAACTGAAACTAATTAAGTGTGATTGCAACACATTTCAATAATTGTGCCTGTGGGTTTATTTAGGACATAATGTTGAATAATCTTTAAAGGCACAGTCCTCGTGACATCTGATACTATCACAGTGTGCTTGTGTTAGCCATCTTTTGTCTTCACCAAGGGATAAGAGATTTAATAAGAACCATGCACTCATCCCATCTTAATCACTTCTAAATCACTTGAAACTCTTGCTACTGCAAGTCCTGCCTTTATATCATACACTTATCTTGCCTATGAGTTGAGAATCTGGAAAGAATAGAGGGAAAGTTACTTGATTGTAAAGAAGCGATGCACACTCATAGCTGCAATGTGGTGTTTGCATCATGACAATTCAAAGTGGTAGAGAAAATCATACCAAGCAATGCACTCAGGTAATTTAACTTTTCCTTAGAGACATTGCATGAGTAGATCATGATTTTCATTTATTGTTTTAGCAAACAGGTATGTTAGCAACAGAAAAAAAAATGCATTTGCCTCCAGGGCTTTTTCACAAAAGATCAGCAGGTGAATAGCGGTTTTCTTGTGACTGAGTGAGGACAGGCTTATATCGCTTTTTTATTTGCAGACAAAAGCAAAAGCTCTCAGTTCAGTCCTTGAGTTGGTGTGATGTTACTCAGCATTGATCTAGAAGCTGTATAACCCTGTTACGGAAGCCCTGGATGAAAAAAAAAAAGAAATACAAACCAAAACAAATAACAAACCCTCATGCTAAAAGTGTATTAAATGATGGCTCAGAATATTGTTATGAAAACTGCTGCTAGTGCCCTTTAGGATTAAGCAGGAAGACCATGTTAAAAACCAGAATATTGGCCAGTTTTCCAACCTACTTAGAAGTTCTCTTTGGGGGAAATAAGAGTGTGACAGATAAGAACAGCTGTGATAGAACTGTCTTTATTGCTTGGTCCAGCTAACTCAGATTAGGATTGAAAATAGTGGAATTTATCTCCTTTCCATGTTAGACAGCTAAATATTGGATGCTTAGATCTAGTGTTTTCAGGTTTGACTTCTTTTGTGCCAGCAGATAGAAACTAGTACCTCCTGAGAGTTCTTTACCTGTCTCACAGTAGAGACCTATGTTAGGAAGAGACAAGGAAATGGAAGGATCTTTTTATTGACTGTGATAACACCTTTGAATGTCTAGCTGAGACTCAGGAAAATTACATTTAGACACCTAAATGAGATAAGAAGAAAAACATTTGAACGTTTTAACCCTGTCATGACAGATGAGACCCAGAGCTCCAGTGGAACAGGTCTCCCTCCTCTAACTTTGCAGTGATCTATATTTGCATGATAATTGAAACAATTTTGCAAATATCCTTTCTAGTGGCTCACTGTGCAACACTGTGGCATTTGTGTAACATTAGTGTTTTGTATTCAGCAACATATAGCATATTTGAGGGAAGATGAGCCAACATCACACATCCAAAACCTAGGATAAAATGAACACATAAGATTTTGCTCCTCACGACCTGTCACCCCAGACTCTAGACCTCTAATCTCTGTCTCTAAGGATGGGTCTTGTTTGAACCTGCATAATGTGATGGTATCCAGTATTTAATAAAAGTACTGAAACTACTGCACAGGGCCACAGATTCACTTGCTGAACATGTCATGAGGCAAAATTTTATAGGCATTATAAAATCTTTTTACCACATACAGCTGTGTTACCCAAAATTACTCAAATCTGCAGGGCATCTGAAACACACACTACAGCAATAATAGGCTTTGCTGCTTAAAAAGTGATTATGACTAATGCACAAAAACAATTAGCACCAAGCTTAATTGTGAAGAATCAAGCACAGTACATAAGTATCACAAACATATATATGTGTGTATATATACATGGCATTCCATATCTAGTTTCTTACTAGGAAACAGGATCAACGAAAGTAAAGGTTTGGGGAATACGAATATTTTGGGGAAAGGGAAGTAAAAAAGAAAGAAAAAAACAAAACAAAAAACCCCAAGCAGAAAGATCTTGTTGAACTGAAGATATGGAAGCCGGCCAGAAAGCACAGACAGCACTCTTGCTGGGTAAAGAGTGCTTGACTAAGAATGAGAATAATTGAGTTAGAGCTAAATGTCCACTTACAGTCCAGTCATTTTGGGAGTGACCTACAATGGATCCTTAGGTCAAGATTACAAAACAAGAAAAAGCTTAGATTTTATTTATTTCTTGAGTGTGTCTTCCCATCTTCTAGGAACAAAAGCCTTAAAGACTTTACAAGGCAGAAGTTCAACCTGTGTCTTTATTTTTTTGTAAGTCTGAATTAACTTTTCTTTCATCATTTTTTCTAGCTGCTTTTTGAAAGCACTTACGTTTTTGGCCTCAATGACCATGTTGTCATGAATTTCCATACCTGAATAATCTGCCTTGTGTACAGATACTCTTTCATGCCATCAAGATTAACTGTCTGAATGATCTGGGGAAAGACAATACTTCTACTAGGCTGTCTAAGTTCAGGACAGCATGTGGCATTTCTTGCCTGCCTACTACTCAGCCCTGACACATCAGGCCAATGCAGTGCCAGTATAAAATATTCTTATAAACCAGCAGAGCAGGTACCAACTCTTTGATTTTAATCATTGTTTGGAGAGGTTATTGTTATTTCTTGTGCAGCTTCCAGCTGCGGGGGTCCTTAAAGAAAGATAGAGTTGTGATTAAAGCAGAAATAATTAGGAAAAAAGAGATAAACCCTCAAATTGTTCCTGGCTTCATTGACTTCAAGAAAAGTAGGTCAACTGATGTCAATTGGTGGCCCCACCGGTTGAGTTCACTGTTTCTTCTGCTTCAGGCTTTGGCTATGACCTTCAGTAATTACACCATACAGCAAGCACACAAGTGGAGTGACTAAGTTGTTTAAAATGAGATGGATAAAACACCAGAAAAAATACAATGATTATTATTAGTACGAATTGCAGTAAGGCCCATAGGCTGCAAAAGGTAATATTTGTAGTGTGCAATCAAACATGGATAGAATGGTGCCTGGGAACACTCAATTGTGCTGGCAAGGCTCTGTCAAGAAATCCTTTCACCCCTGGCTGTGGATCAGTGTGTTAATAACCATGTCAAGGCTTCCTTGATTCTGCTGCTACAGATGAGTCGTTTGATGCTGCTTTAGACTCTGAGGCTGTCTTTGAACTAGTAAACCTGGAATAGCAGGTCAGTGGTGCAATGTAGGTCCTACCATTAAATTGTTAGTGTAGCCAGTGGAGTGTGTCTAGTTATATTGTCGCAGAAAACTCACATGAATGATTTGGGCAACAGCGTTGGAGCACTCCCCAGCTGGTAGTTTGGATTTTAGGATGATCAGGAGCAGCTAGATGGATAGAAGCACCTCTGGGCCAGGTAGTGTGAGTTCCAGATTTGCCCCTGTCTCACTTTAAATATGTAGTCTGTGAGGTTGAAGAGAGTCCAGTGTACTTCTGTGGTTTACCCTTTACTCAGCTATCTCTTGTTGAAAAGTAAGCTGCTTGAATTTATAATGAACACAAAACTATGTACTGACATGAGCATCAGAAAATCACATTTGTGCCTAGTTGCTGTACAAGAGTGGATCTTGGGGTTTGGGTTTTTTTTTTTAATTTTTTTTTTTTTGTCAGATTATTTTGTTAAAATATTTAGGAGGTCAAAGATTTGGGGCCTACAGTGATGCTGCAATATTGTAATTATATATAGGATTAATTTCTCAGTCTAAAATTTAGGCATGTAGTATTGTCTCAACAGAAAAGGAGAGAAACAGATAATTCAAAGGCAGATTTACCCTACGTGTCTTAAATTACTTTCTTCAGGTGGGACAAATTGCCTTCTGGAGGTGCACATCCTCCTCTACCAACTGTTAAGGGAGCCCAGCAGACTGACTTAGAATCTATGGAGTTTCAATGATCAAATTAAGACATGACTCGCATCCACAAACTTGGGGTTTGCAAAGGGAGGCTAGAACATTCAAAACCCCATGGAAGTCAGTGGGAATTATGTGTTCAAAGCCAAACTTTGGGTAGATGAGTGCTCCTTACCAAATTGCTTAGGTGCATTAGCCTCTGCCTTGTAGGAGAATCTACAGTCTTGGTTTCTCTGTCTGGTGCTGGGTAATAATTAAGCGGTAAACTTTGATGCATGTCAGTCAGGACCCTGCATGGAAAGCTACTTAAATTTACCAGTAAAGCAGAACAAGCAACATTTCCCTTGTTTTATACTCAGTGGCCCAATTGTAGGAAACATCAGAAGACTGCATTGTTTAAACAGGATTCACCCTTCAAAATAAAATCCACTGGAAATTAGAATTCATAAATTGTTGGGGTTCTTTTCTCTTCATTCTTTAATTTCTAACATGTCACCTCGCTAATAGCTCACACAGATTACAGTGTGTTTTTCTGAGATCTCCATTATCATATTAAGAGTAGCAGAGCTTAAAGTCTTCAGACATAAAACAGGACTTCACATAAACAAGTGCTGTACAAGCATTGAATAAACAGGCCCTACTTTTACAATAAATGCTTATTAGCTAGAACAATATCCTAAACTTTGGAAATAAATTCTAAATACTCAAATTCAGCTCTTTGAAAAGCAAGGAAAAAGTTGTGCAAAACTTTTAAAATTTAATATTGGTAACTTTATTGTTTTTATAGAAATTAAAACACATTTGTAGAGCTTCTTCATCTTCATTGACTCATGTAATACTTGAAAAAATATTTGTATGTTTTTTGCTGTTGGTAAGCTGTAGCTTTCTTGTTTCAAATCTGGTGTCTTTAAAATTCAAAGTTTGAGCAAATGTCAGCAGAAAAATCTGATATTTTACTCAAAGGCTGCTGTGTTTTTCATTTCTGCTGGAAAAAATCGGAAAAAAAATTATTAGCTCTCTAGGAGAACATCTGTTTGTGATTGACTTAAACCATTAGGCTGGTGTTTTGATTTGTTGGTTTGGGGTTTTTTTTCCCCTCTTGAGAACTAATCTTCAAGCTTGTTTCTATCCTTTCTAATAAAAATCTAAGATTTTCCTGTATTCATCTTGAAGAGACTAAAATGCTCAATTTTCACACGGTGAAGAAAATAATAGTGATTAAGTTGAGCTCTACATCTCCCAATAGAAAATAGTTGTTTGGGTTTGGGTTTTTTTTTTTTTTTTATGGAAAGCAGCCGCAGCTGCACATAACAACATGCATTAGTGCATCTTGCAGGGAAATGAAATCGAACAGCAAGACACAATCATAAGCCTATCTTGGAGTGTAGTCAATTTGTCCAGTAAATATTGTGGCATTAACAGTTTTATTTGTTGATCATTTCTGATGTTAATGGTAATGGGCCCCTTTGGTATTGGGATATTTATGTCTGACAGTGTGGTGCAATTTACATTAATAAGACTCATTAATTTCAGATGGTTTCTGCTATGGAGGAAGGAAATATTAGAAGTGTTTTGTGCTTTTTTCAACATTAGTCTCTCTCTCCACACAGTACAGCTCAGCTACATTACAGCTCAGCTACATTGCTGTACAACAATGAATGCTCCCTTGTTGTTGTTATTAATGATTTGCTTGCCTGCCAATATTGAGGGTGTATAGATGCATCATGGAGGAATTATCTTGCTTCCACATTTTACTTAGACTGTCCTTTTTTCTTTTTTCTTTCTTTGTTTTTTGGTGGGGTTTTTTTGGTTGTTCTTTTTGGTTTTGATCTGTGTGGAACTCATAACTGCAAATAAAACTGGAAGCTTTTTTATTTCCTTCTCTCATTTCCAACATCCGTTTCATTTCCATGATGGTGACAATCATGGCCATCAGTTAGAATCTGGATGCTAAAATTAAGCACAACTTTGTGGGAGGACCTATGACAGAAATGATAATTCCTTCCTTGAAAATGATACAAATGACTCAGTTCTTTAGTGTGTTCAATTTTTATAACAGGAAATAGAAAGCTAATTACTGGTTATTAAGGGCTTTCTAAATCTCTCTCTCTTTTATTAGTTGGACAATGAACAGTTACTTTGTATGAGATGGGAAAAGTCAAAGCAAATAATTTATTGGGACTGATTTCCATAATGGGTTTTCAGGCACAGACTCATGGCACTGGCAGCTTACGTGACTACCAATGTCCTGCCTTAGCATCAAAATGTTTTTCAGTCTTCGTAAAAATGGAAGATTCAGCATTTTAGCTCTTTAAAAGTTAGACAGTCATACTGGAAAAAAGCACGGAGCCTTTCAATGTCTAGCACCATAATGTAAATATGCTGGTTTTATTTTGCTTTGTTTGTTTTTTTTGTTGTGGGTTTGTTTTTTTTTGTTTTGTTTTGTTTTGGTTTTTTTTACAGTATCTTCTCTTGCTTTGTTTTGCAGCCTCTGAACAAACATACCTGAAAATGAGTTCTTTTTCAGGGAACCCAGAAAACATGACACCTTCTAAACAAAAAGAATCTAAGAAGTGATTAATAGTATAGGTAAAGATGAGGAACAGGTATTTGGAGTTAAAATGTGAGAATTTAACCCTGGAAAAGAAAAATAAAAGGAAACACTCAAGGTTTTACTTAGATCCCATTGAAAAGACTCTCACTTTTATTGACTTTAGTCCCTAAAAAGTCTTTAATATCAAAAATGGGTGTTGTTCAGAAAAATGCATATTTTTCCAACAGTTCTTAGCTTTCTCTCCAGTGACTCAGAATTACAAGAAAAAAAAAACCAAACAAAAACAACTAAACTCTCAGGTTTCTCTTTAACTCAAGATATGAAATGAGAAGGAATGTGTTCAGAACTCATTAAAGACATGTTAACAAGGTTCAGTGAAAAACAAAAAGACAGATGGAAAGCTCACCTTCTAATTCAAGCAATAATTGATGTTTAAAAAAATCTTGTGTAAAGAGCACTCTTGTGTACATTTATGCAGGTGAGTAGCTTTTGGGTCTTTCATTACTTCTGCTAAAACCTGGGTCAGAAAATAAGCATGCAGCAAAATATGTGCTTAGGTGTTAACGTAGCTATTTAATAAGTGTCAATTAGAAAAAGACAGTAAATAACTTCAGTCACTGAGCAAAGTTAAGGACAGGGAAAATCTAGGTTCAATATATTAGGGATGAAAGTTAGGACCTGATACGCAAACCGAAAGCTGAATTGCCTTGTACCCAAAAGTGTGAAAGGAAAACAAAATAGGTCAGCAAAAAAATTCAGAGAAATTCACCATCAATTTTAGACACAGTTGGCAAATGACTGAAGAAATCACTTGCTGTGTTAATATGCAAAAATGATAAATGGAAGATCAGAAGAACTGTGCCAGAGCCTCAGAATTGTAGAAAGCATTATTTAAGTTCTAATTATTATCAAGAAATAAGTGAAACTATATTAAGGTAATTGCCAAATATAAGATAGAGGAAAAGAGGCATCACAAATCAAACTTGGTGTACTTTTTTTTGATGTAGTCACAGGTTTGATTTGAAGTAGAAATGCAATGTATATTGGTATTCACTCATACCCTTCATATAATCTCACAGTGTACTCTTCTTTTTCTACCAGTTCTTCCTTTAATGATTGAATAAAGAGATGAGGTTTGATGAGAACAAATAGCCCAGCTCAGAATTCCTCCATTTTCATTACTTGTTGACAGTTTGATTGTTTCTGTTGAAATGAACCGGAAGCATAAATTCATGTTCTTCCTTTTTGCCTGACCGCAGGCAGATGCTTAACAGCAGTGCGAAAAATAATATATCTCCCTGAAGCAAACCAAAACTGCTACCCCTGGAGCTAAGTGAGAATTCAGTGTCAAGCTGAGAAATGTACATTTCTCATCATGATGAACTGATTAAACCTTCCACATTGCGTGTGCAATTTCTTTACTTGCATCAAAGACAAGAGTGGTTCTTTCTGTAATGTCAAGTCCTCTTTGATGGGTGCTTTCTAAAGCTGCCAACAAAAAATGTAATGAAACAATAAAGGGAGATATAAAATACAAATAACAATACAATGGAACAAGTTTACTATGCAGAATTAATGTCCTTATGGCACTATCATATTTACTCTTCTTTTCTTTCCTGTTTACATAGTAACTGCAGAGAAATACAAATAAGTTTCATTTACAACCAGTATCCTACCTGCTTTTCAGCCGCACTGTTGTCATGTAGCGAAGCAGTTTGTGGGTGACACCTCCTAGTTCCCCAAGACTACAACATTACTAATATACTGTGTCAGGGAAAGTCCTATGGTAAGGAATTCAATTGTCTATAGGACCAAGCCATACCTGGTTTCGGTGTCAAGGTTTAGGGTCAGGAAAGACCCTTAGACCTATAACAGATGCTCTCTGTTAAACCCCCTCCCTCCCCAAAGGAGAAGAGAAACAGAATAAGGGAAAGAGACTCAGCAATTAGAAAAGGAAACTAGAACAGCTTTAAAGAAAATGAAAATAATAATAATAATAAAAATGGAATATATATAAATACATACAAAAACAGTATCAAACCCAACCTCTCCGATGGTAATTACATCACCATCACCACTGATGCTCTGGATCAGGCACTGGAGGAGTCCCAGACTGGGCCCCGCAGCAGACGGGAGCTGTGTTCAGGAGCTGGATTCTGGTACCAGATTCAGGAACACACAGATCAGGATTGGAGGCAGAACAGACAGAGGACTCCTTGGGTGCTCCAAGGAAGAAATGAGAAGAGGACCAGAGACAAACTGAGCAAAGCTGCCAAACTGGGACAAGAGAGCAAATAGAGGGATGAAACCCTCATGATCCCTCAGCTTTATACCAAATATGACATACATGGGCTGGAATCCCTCGCTGGTCAGTTTGGGGTCACCTGTCCTGGCCACCTCTCCCTGCAGGTGCTGCCTTTTCCTTTCTGCACTCCCCAACATGGTGCACAAGATATATCAGTGGCCTTGGCCTGCACATCAACCCTTGGTAGTAACTCTAAACATGGGTGTTAACACTGCTAGAAGCAGACCCTGCCTGTGAAAACATGCTACTGGCTTCAGACAGTGCAGTTAGTTAGAAAAACTGAGCTGAAAAGTAAAATCACTAAACAGAGTTAGTTCTGTTCTCACTCAAACCAGGACACTGAGTCTGCCACAGATCACCTAGAATTCCTCCAAAGGTTTTCATGTGCACTTTGGCTTAACAAAGGCCAAGAATAATTTTCAGTAGGATATTTGGATTCATCATCTCTGCTTTGATTAATAACAACAGAGGCATCTTAACTGTTGATAACACTGTGACTGATCTAGAATGCAAAAGCCTGGGGAATCTGATCCTGAAGGTCATTTCAGGAGCATGCTTATTGAAAAAAGGTGTTTTGAGATTTTTTGATCTTAGAAACCTTATAGCCAAACCTGCCAAAATATATTCTAACATTTCACACATAATAGGAGTAAAATGTTTGTCTTTTTTTTTATTCCTGAGTTATTTAACAGTTGAATTTGATGATCTTACAGGGATTTTCTAACCTAAATGATTCTCTGATATGTACTTGACTACTAACTCTTCTGAGTTCTTTCTCCTTAGAAGTGCCCTTGATTATTACTTGAAGTCATTTCAGCCCTTAACACAAATCTTAAGTAGTGTAGTTGTTGTTTCCTTGACCTAACTCTCAGTTCCTTCTTTAATATTTAGGTCCTACTCATCCTGTTTTTTCCCCTTGATCACTACACATTACTACTACCTGTCATCAGACTAGATCTAGTTGTAGCAATGATGCTTTTATTTCTTGCATCATGTTTCAACCTGCACTTTGCTTTGTGTAAATATGTCTTACTGTGATTTAAATTCAATCCACAAATTTGCTGCCATCCCAGGCTTCTGGCTGATCAGTATGACTACACTACAGGTGAGTTTAATTCATCCACTGAAGCGAGGAGATCTGTCAACAATATTGGCCATAAATATGTATTAGAATTTGGAGGGTTTAGAAGAGTCTCGGTGAGTTAGGAACATAATAATGTATTTAGACTGTGTACCATGGTACCTGACCATTATTCTGGCATTATTACTGCACTTGAATTCAAGAGAGGGTTAAGAGTTTGACCCATGGACCATCAGGTACTGCCAGAAATCATTTCTGTATAAAGTCAATGAACAGAGGTGGTTGTGATATATATTGTGGATGCCTAATAGGCACTGTGCCTCTACTTGTTTAGTATCAAGATAACAGTCTTGACTGTTTGCCCCCCTCTTAAGCTTAGATGCTATAATACTGATTAATGTAAATGAAAATGCCATCGTTAATATATCTGTTAAGAGTTACTATCAAATGTTGTAAAAGTGATATGGCTTGGAGGATCAACTGCATCCCAGTTAACACAGATAGTTACAGCTGTGTTGCATACACTTTTGGGGCTTTCTGTTTTGTGAATTAATTTTCACATAGACATTTTCTTTATTTTTCTGAATTAATTCACACTGTCCTGTCTGGATTTTACCTGCATTTGTGAGTTTAAACTGTGCTGTTTTCAAGTCGCAGAGTGATCATACAATTTGATGCCACCTATAAAAGCAAGAACAAAATAACGTACCAAGGTCCGTAACACAACTTAGTTCACCAAAGGACTTAGCTTAAGATAACCTGTTTAGGAGCAGATTTCCCACTAAGACCTAATTCTGACTGTCCACTCCACTCAAATTGTACCAATACTTGAAATTGAGGTACAGCTTAATGTGGGTGGGTAAGAATCAGGGAATTAGTTTTACCTTTTGGGGTAGGTATAGCTGGCAATTATATCAGATTTCCTCCTGGTGTAAAAATCTTCTATTACATCTAATTTTGACAAAGATGAACCACTTGGCTACAAAAATTCCTTGTCCAGATTTTGCATCCAACCATTTGGTTTTTTTGTTTGTTTGTTGGGCTTTTTTTTGAAGAGTGGTAGGTTTTAATGGTTTTTTTGTTTTGGTTTTTTTTGGTTTTTTGGTTTGGTTTTTTTTTTGGTTTGTTTTTTGGGTTTTTTTTTTTGGTCTTTTGAAATGGTTTTCCTAAAATATCTTACTGTTTCAAAGGACAAAGTAAAAGAATTGTCAAGACTCCATTAGTCCTGCATGAGGAATCACCTAAAATAAGGTCAGGGATGCTGTTCATGTGAAAACATTCTCAGATTTGGCTGATCTATGAGGTTTTGGAAACTCCTCGGTAATAAGACAGTGCAATTATCCAGTGTTTTAGTCTGCACTCAGCATGATTCAGCCCCTCACACCTCCTAGAAGACTGTAGATCCTTGTCTACCTTTCATAGCTTCTTGGTCTCAGATCTGGGCAGCCTAGACCTGGCAGTCTGTGAAGCACATGGAGACAGGAGAAAACCCCATGAGCATCTTAGTAGGGTGCTTTTGATGTGGTATCAGAGAATAACAGCCAACTCTTGCTATTAGCTACCTCTGTCAATGTGAAATGAGGTTTGAATCCTGTTGATAGATTTATGCTGTCAGAGTGCAGATAGAAGGAAGGAAAAAGAAACTGCAAAATCCGCTAACAAATGATATGGTAGAACAATATGAGTCAGATTTTATCGCTGTTTCTAGGTTTTAAAACTTTGGTGATTACCTGGCCTGAGAAACATTTCAGGTTACGTCCCATGGAAACCAAACTACCACATGCCCTCCTACTGTTAAAAACTCTATCTTGAGGAGTAGATATATGCAAAAAGCCTTCGTCCTGGAACTGTTAAAATTCAGAGTTTTCATATTTAACATGCTTTGAATATTCTTTTTTTTTTCCTCCCTTTTTTTTAGACTAATTCAGTATCTGTCACCCTCAAGCACCAAATGAACCCAGCAATTATTGTTCATGGTTCTCAGTTTATGTCCAGTTTGAAAGGGGCAGCTTCTCATAGTGCCCTAAAAGCTAGATTGTTTTCTTCAAGAAAAATGAAAAAAGGGAACAAGTTAGCAGCAACCATTCCCAATCAGACCATGTTTAAATATTTACCCATCCAAACAGTAACACAGACAATTGTTTAGCTGTAGTAGTACAGAAGTCATTTTCTGAAAGGTGTTTATGTCCTTGAAGAAAGCACAAGGATACTTTTGTGATGTGTGACAGCTGCGTTTGGGGCTGTTCTCCCATACCTGAACATATTTTGTAAGTGGAATTGCTGTTGATTCTCTACTAAAAACAAGGTTCCTATTTTCAATGGGGACACAGCTTGAAATAAATCTATATTGCTTAAAAAAAAAAAAAAAAAAAAAAATCACTGTTAGTAAATTAAAGCAGATACATTGTCTTTGATCAAGTTACAAGCAGGCAGAAGTGTTAATATACTGGAGCACTTTCACAGCGGAAATGAATTACACCATAGGCCATGCAACTGTAAAGTCGAGCGGAAATTGTAATAAAAAAATCGACTGAGTCTAAACTGTGAAGGATGTTGGCAAATGTCCAGGAAAAGGTATGGCTGGTGCCAAACTTGCATAAAAGAATGGTTTAACAGCCAGTCCAATTGCTATAACTGCCTCTTTTTTTTTTCTTTTTTTTTTCTTTTAGCTATTTTTCCTATTGTAACTAATCTCATTAAATAAGGCCCATTGTCTCTCCCCCTCAGACAACAGGCTTATTCAGGGGAGCTGTGCCATGCTTTGAGATCCTTCAGCAGGATTTGAAAGGGACAACAGCGCATCATAAAAAATAGGACGGATTGAGTGTGTTCCACCCCGAAAGGCAGGAAAAAGCCTTCACAGCATGTCTGAAATCCAGCACCATTTGAAGACGTCTCTTGAAAAAGCTTGTGTGAAATCCTATCAATGTTTAAGATTATTGGAAAGTGGGAGAGAGAAGTATTTTGGGCATGTCTGATGATTCCATAAACGTATGGCAGCATGACAAAAGGAGGGATCAGCCACCAGGATTAGTGTGGGAGCAATGGAAGGAAGGCGAAATTAAATGTAAAGAAAGGTCGGGTTTAAGAATCTGGTCTGATTCATTCATTTAGAATGGGAATTTTCCTATTAAATTATAAAAGAATTGTATTAGCTCTACTTATAAAATACCTCTTCACTTACCCACACCTTCCCTTTCTTGGAAGAACACTTGGTTAAATGGATGATGGTCATGAAAAAGCTTCTTGGGTTATAAAAGAAATCACCCAAAACTTAGTGATAGCATAACACAGAGATGGGTAAACGAAGAATTATAATCACAGAATCACAAAAACACAGAATGTTAGGGGTTAGAAGGGACCTCAAAAGACTGTCTAGTCCAACTCCCTGACAGAGCAGGATCACCTAGATAATAATTATTACTATGAGTAACAAACAATTGCAATTAAAATTCCAAGACCAATTCTAAGGTTTTTGTTTCAATGATCTTAAGGTTCTTTTCCAGCTTAAGTGATTCTATGATTCTGTGCATTCACTAGCTCAAGTGAGAAACATTTTCTGTCAAGACCTTTAAGTCTAAACAGAAGAGAACTGCATAGTGAGGGAAGGCAAAGAAGGGAACATAGAAAAGTGCCACACTCCGATTAATTCTGATCTGACTCCATGGGAGTCTGTGCATACAGTACAGAACCTGAAGATCTGTCAGGGCATACCCAGGTACTACCAACAGCATTACATTGTTAGTGTTATACTCTGTCTAGAAGAATATTTTCTGCTCTTCAGATGAAATAAATAACTTGGTCAGAATGCAGCTCATCCAGATCCAGCACCCAAGGAAACTCTCTAAGAACCAGGCCAAGCATCTCTGGGTCATCTCGCTTAGTGCATAGGGATATTCTCCATGTCTGAGGTTTAAAAAGAGTCTTCTCATTGTTGACTCATGGGAATAGTAATAATGATTTGCATCTCTAGCTTTAAAAGTCACTTTATTTAAAATGCAGTAAATAAAAAACCTTATTATTACCTTCAGTTACCAGACAAGGAAACTGAGGTACAATTTGTATGGGCTAATTCATATAGCTAACAAGAAAGGCAATGACAGTCTATAGTCTTTTCAGTCAGTTCATTTGTGATGACCACCAAAGCAAATTCCGCCTGTTTACTTTTTGTGTTTACATTCCTCTGTCCTCACTACATTGTTCTTCAATTTGGCCTTGTGCTTCTGCCTTTCCCATTTCTTTCACATAGCCCTAATCAAGCACTTATGCTTCTATGTTAAGTGTATCCACAGAGTTCACTGGGCTCAGGTGAAAGTTAGCCACAGAAAGAAAAATTAAATAAACCCTTGGCTGTTTCAAACTCTCTGAGCCTCCTCTGCTGTACCTTACAGGGAAACCGATAGCTAACAGACTACTCCTTCAAGGAGAAAAACAGCAAAGAATTTGATTTCAATTTACTTTTTTGACTGAGCAACACCAATACCTTTCAACCTTACTACAGAAAGTCAAGACCTTTTGGAGTTTTGACCATCATGAGCTGCACATGCTTGAGCTGCCCTGAGGAAAATTTCTCTGGCTGGGAAAAAACCCAACATACAGTTGGAAAGATAGATGTATGGGCAGGCAATCCTCATACATAAAGTGTATCCTCAGTGCAACGGTAGTAACAATGTCAGCTTCCAGGTGAGTTTCCATTCAGTCTTGCATCTGTTGAGGACAATATGTGTGATCCAGGTGAACTAATTAACTTGTATCCTGGAGAAGGAGGTTGTCACTAAGGAAATGAAGTATAAGGCAGGACTTAGGCACCCTAGACCCTGGCCTGTAGCAACAGGAATAAACCACAAACGTTAAGTAGATTAAAAATAACTGTCATGTTACTTCACAGAAGTTTTATTGCTCAGTCCTGACACCTCTCTACACAGCGGTTATCATCTGTGGTTGCCGTTAAAAACAGCAAGAATTTGTTCTTTTCATTTCCTTTAATATCTCACAAAACAGAGGCATTGTGATCAAGTCAAACTCAAATGGAAAATGAAGTAAACCCCTCAAACGTATGCAATTTGAATCTTGTTTTACAGAGGGCTAATCTAAATTTAAACCAGATGAATTACATTGGATTTACAGTCAGGTCAGCAAGAGTAGACTTGGATCTTTATTATCAGGTAGAAGGCTCTAGATGCTCACCTGGTGCAAGTCAGCTATGTCCAGCACTGGAGTCAGCTGAGCTATTCTAATTTACACCTGGTGATTTTCATGCCCAGGGGTTTTAATGTTTTACATAACAGTTTTGTGCTTGGATTTTTGCTGCTGATGCAACTGATCTGGTCTTTCAGTTGCAGAGGTGCTTCCACTAACAGAAGTTTAAACGATTTGCAGAGATAAGGAAAATGTTTGTGATTTTTTTAGTCTTTGGATCCTACAGTAAATCTTAATTTTAGTAAAAGAACTTTTCATGTTTTTGATCTCTTGCCTGTGACATTGCATGTATAATGTACTAGTAAGTAGGAGTCCATCGAATAATTATTTGATATCATCATGGATCTAAACTGTGTATTTTTATATGGGGATAAATTTTGTATTCCTTCATAATAATTTTGTGGTTGTGAAAAGGTGTGGTCTTACCATATATCTAGAATTTTCTTACAGAAATCATGAGACTTTTCTAGCAGCTACTACATTTGAACTGCAAGGTAGATAAATTCCATGCATTGTTTTTCTCTCAAAAATTTACTCTCATTTATAGGAAGAGTTTGGTTTATTTTTTTAAATGAAAACAGGTCATCTACTGTGAAAGAGGATAATGAGAATTAAAACTTTGTAGATTGTGAAGTCTTTGGTGAAGTAGTGGCTATTTTGTTGCTTTTACACATACCAAGGAGCTAAAAGGACCCCTTCTTGATTAGTCACTTGAACACTAGGAATAATGTGCATAATAAACAGTAGCAGTTCACCCCAGGGCACATTATTAACAACAGTTCTTATTTAGCCTCACACGCAATCAGAAGAGACTATGCTACTTAATCACATTTCATCCACTGCTACTGTTAGGCAGCACTGCCATGAGCGTGGTCCTCTGGTTTTTACTGTAAGGTCAGGATGCTCCAGAATCCCACCCCATCAAATCTTAGAAACTTTCCTTATACATCACCAGGGTAAACAATATTGTTTTGGGGACAATGTGATTATTTCACTTAAGAAGTTCTCATCCCTCTCCGTTGCTTATTTACAGGCATCTTTTCTACTGCTTATATATAGTCCAAATACATTTATCCATCATTTTACTGGTATAAACATGCCAATAATTTCTGATGTTGTCTTTTCCATCCAAGTGTGAAGAGGATATGATGGTATTTGGGCTGGGAAGAGTGGGATGAACTTTAGGTAATTCCCATCATCCACAGAAATAGACTTTTATACCTCAGCTACTTACCCACATCTCCTTTTACCTTATTTCAAGCAGCAGTTCTGCACTGAGGATGCTGGTTTCTAACATCATAATCTTAATCACCTACAGGCGCTTCCGTGCATGCTGGGTGCCCCAGTCCTGACAGTGGAGTCTGAGGCAACAGATTTGGCAGATTAGGGAGAGCAGTTCAGCTGTTGGAATGTATAGTCTTCCTTCAGAATTCATTGCATCACTCTTCACACTCTATTGACTGAATTAATTCACTCTTAGACTGAAACTAGGATCTAAAATACCCACATGTGGGCACCAACACCATAATGTCTGAAATTAGGAGAGCTGAGTCCCTGCTCAGTGATTAGTTTGAATACAGTTGTGTCTACATGGTGTCACTATCCTGAACAGATTAGAGATTTATTTATTTATTTTTATTTTGTGTCTGCCACCTCCTGGCACAACAGCTCCCAAATTTGACTGCAGTTCAAATAAAAAGATTCAAACTGTAGCACATTTGCAATCTGACTTGCAGAATAAATCTCCAAACCAAGAAGAAAACATGATCTTTCCTACGCATGTGAAAGAAAACACATCTTCTTTATTGAACTTCATACTCTGTTCTGGCACACACTTATTATAAACTGTTGTTGATTATCTAATTCTTCTGGGCATATAAGCAATGCCAGAATGTCGGTTTTACATTAAAAGGATGCAGTTTAAAAAACAAAACAAAACCCTAAATACAGAAATAAAATATGTGTTTAATTAGGGCTTTAATCTTTCCTGAGCTCATTAAAAAAAAGTGAGGAATGGATGCCCATAGGGTCTGATAATATTTTCCTAGAGTGAAAACTGCTCCTACAATATATATTAGTAAACATCCATTTGTGTTAGTAATTAACTTCAGTGTTTCGATATCCGTTTATTTCTCTTGATTTTGTGTTCTGGTCCAGATCATTGTTAAATGAGCAGCACTGTAATAACGTTGATAGAACTGTTTGGATGCTTGTTTTTCAGTTAAAACTGAGACATAGCTGATCTCTGTCTGCCCCACAGCTGAGTGTGCATATCACTTGAGACTTTTGCTTTCAGGGCGGATGAACTGGCCAGAGAAAAAGTCTATACAAAATTTTGAGATTTTGAGGCTAGTGAACCTAAATTTAAGAAAATTCATCAAAACAAGAAAAAAACAAAACAAAACAAAGCAAAACAATCATTTTCATCAGGCTGTAAAAGCACTTTTAAAAAAAAAAAAAGATAAAAGAAAACCAAAAAAGCCAGTTCAGGAAAACATATTTAAAATACAGAAACAAAGGCTCCTAATGCACAAGCCTCTAGCCACACACTGATCAGCAAAGCACAACAGGCATGAGGAAGCAAGTGAAATATCTTCCTCCATTAAAGAAGCTTAATCAAAAAAATCTGATGAAACCAGAAATAAATACTCCTAGGGCACAAATCTGGAGGAAAGAGGAAAATATGTTGAGGGAGTAAGGATCACTGTGAAATTTCCAAATATTGACCTGAAAATCAGAACTTTTTCAGACAGAGAGTCTGAAAATGTTAGGAAGCATCCAAAGGAGAACAAACATGATGCAACATGGAATTGATCCCCCAAGAGTTTGCAAGCTTTTCATTGGCAGGTGGTAAAGGTATCTCAAAGAGAGGGGAAGAATTGAATGACTGCTTTTCAGTCGTTCAGAAACAACTGAAATGCTACGCTGGTCCTGTGACTCCAGACAAAAATAAAAATGATGATATTGTTATTTAATATATCAAAATACTAGCATACATACATACGTACATATTCCTATATTCCCTACCTGTCTAGAGATTTCCGAATGTGTATATTTACTCAGAAGTGTACAATTGTGTGTGTTTTTCTTCAATGTAATTAAACCCCATTTCTTCTCAGTCTTGATATAAAAGAAATATTTCCTCTAAACAATTTATTATAGCAAAATATTTTCAGAATTGTGAATTTATTTTAATATCTCCCTAATGTAAAAATAAGTTTGAAACTATTCTAAACACTTTCACCTACCTCTAACAAAAAACCGAGAGGGAGAGCAGGGAATATTTCCATACCATCTTATCCTGCCAAAAATTTTTGTTTCTATTAATTTGTTTCAGTTTACATAAAGATGAAAACTGACAGCGGGTAAAGGTATTGCAGGAATATTTTATCAGCATGTAGCCTCCCACTCTTTGTGTTTAGAGGTGAGTCAATGAGCTAGAGAGGTCCAGGGCTGGTTTTCTGCCCTGAAGCAGCAGATCTGGCTTCCTCCCCAGGGCAGAGTCCTTCCCATCTTCTGGGAATGACTGTGGCCTGTGTGAGCTCTCAGACTGTGCATGGGTATTTTTTTGGTGACTACTAGCAGGTCTGTCCAAGATCCTGTCAGACAGCAATCCAATTAAAATCTATAGCAGAATTTGGAAAAATATCTGAGCCTGTGCTCTGGCACTAGTTAACGGCTATAGACAGAAAAAGGTAATGTTAATTTTCTGTGTAATACTGGCTAAGCCAATTAGATTTTCAAACCTTTGTGCCCGAAGTTAAGCATATAAATTATTTTTCAGGTATTTAAATAAAATTGGCTCAGTTTTTCTGAGAAGCTGAGAATCTTCTGAGTCAATTTTCTTTAGCCTTCATTAAAACTTTAAGTGATCAGCGTAGTGGCATCTTCCATGTCTGGGTTAAACTGAGACTTTTTCTTTTTATATTTTAAATCCCAATTTGGATTAGGAACTCAATTCTGAATTATGTCCTGAGCTTATTTATAAACTTGCCAAGAGCAAAATTATTATAAAGCATCCCAGATAGATATCTTGTTCAGGACAGGGACTTAATCCATATAGGAAAGCAAGAATTATCCTGTATATTTTAAAATGGAAATTCCAGCATGTGTTTTCATTTGAAACCAAAAGGTTTGGGTTGTTTTTTTTTTAATTTTTTTTTTTTTTTTCCTTAGGGGAAAAGAAGAGGCACTTCCTTTCTCTAATTCTTCATATGCTCATCTGGGAAGTAGGAACCAGATGCATGCTTTTGCTCTTATTCAAGTAAACCAGGCTATCCCAGCTGGCTTGGGGTTTTGGTATTATTACTGAGATACTGGTATTATTGGTATTGATATTATTACTGGGATATTGATATCATAACCTGAATACATTTTGATTGTTTAGTTTGACCACATAACTCATTGCTACACTTGAGAAGTTGCCTCAAAATACGTAGTATGTCACTCGATACATTTCTGTGGGAAGTCTAGCTTTGATAACTGGCCTTTTTCAATCACAACATTTCATCCAGGCATTCAGGTTCTTGAAGCTGGCATTTTCTGACCTACTAGATTAACTGCTTGGGATCACCCACACTCTTTCACAGATTTGTCTTCAACAGCAATGGGTTCTGCTTGTCAATTTGCAAAACAGACACAGGGAGATCAAGTTTATACAACTGCTGCAGCGTTGTAATGTGATCCCATTTATATGTGCATACCACACATAGCAAAGCAGAACCTCAATTCCTTGTTGAAGCCCCTAAGTGCTGTGATAAAATAAGTAAAAATGATCACAAAGACAACAGAGATGTATAACTGGTATTATTAGAGCAACCACAACTTCACCTGAGATCGAAACCTTATTGCTGTAGGCACTGTATATAGATGTAATAAGGTGGTCACTACCTCAAAAGGTACATCAGCAGAAACTAATAGATGAACACATAGCACCCACAGTAACTAGTCACTGGAACAACTTGACGAGAATTCAAATGAACTCATCATCAAGTGAGATCTGAAATTCAAATATACCTATATGTCTTTCTGAAAGTTGTGTTGTAACTGAATGAGAAGTGATGGGTTTCATGCAAGAACCTGAACGTGTAAGGTATGAGATTCATCTTTTTTTTTGCTGAAAAGTTGTTCATCTAAGACCAAGATCCCCCCATAATCTGTGTAGGTAACTTCTTTCGTCCTAACATCAGTGTCTTAGGTGGGATGGATCACCTCCTGCAACCTGTCCTCCTCCTAATGTTGAGGTGAACAGCAACAGAGGAAATAAGTCCTCTTCACAACCATATTCACAGAGTTCTGATCCCTTCAAGATGATGAACGTGCTTGGCTTCTGACAGCAGTACCATTTATTTTGGTGGGATTTGTGTAGTAGTAAGGATTACTCTACTTGGTGGTTATGTCCTTCACTGGTGAGACTGGCTGGAAGACAAGCCCTTAGGCAGGGACATTAATTTTTTTTTTTTTTTTTTCTGATTTTTTTTTTAATATAACATGTTTTGTTGAGGCTTTCTGTAACTAAGGATGTAATTTTAATGTGATCTGGAAGTTGTAGTAGAAGCTTGTAGACATTGTTATTGCTATTTATATCACAGTTTGGTTAGCAGTACTGGAAGGTATTAATATCACCTTCCATGTTATTAGAATGAAATAAATGTTGGGAAACATTGGTCATGACAGAATGAAAAACAAGCAAAAAAAGTGAATCATTTTCTCCATCCTTTTTTTTTTTTTAATAATAATAATAAAAAAAAATCTATAAAACAGTCCAAATAATAGGAAATATGTTAGAAAAAAACATGGGTATAAAAACAGAACAACCACCAAATCTGCTCTTAAGACAGGAAACAGGGTAATTAAGTCTGCTCCCATCCTGATGGTGTCATTTGAATTTACGCAATTTCCTTCATTTTTTTCCTTTGTTTGTTCTGTTTTCCTTTACCCGTGTGCTTTTATCATTTCTGTTGTTTATTCATGGCTGAGCTGGTTGCAGCTTTCAATCAAAAAAAAAGAAAAAAAAAAAAAAAAGATCAGTAAAAAAACAACTGCACCATCCTCCAACTGGCCAACGTGGAGGTTGGAGACCACACGGGGATCAAAGCGATATGAGGACAACAGGGGTTTCATTAAAATGTTCTCCTCTCTGCCTGAGGAAAGAGCAGTGAGGACAGGGTGAGAGAGGGAGGGGGGAAGGGAAATCATCTGGCCCAAACAAGTTTAACTAAAAAAAAAATCCAAGCAAACCACCTGTGGTCTCCTTGGAAACTGGCTTGCAACCCCTCCAGCCACCTTTTAATGAAACCCCAGAGCCCCTTTATTAATTTATTAAAGAATCTATTTTCTGAAGATTCATAAACCGCGCATAACTCATATTCCAACACATCTCTGCTATGCTAATAGCGCGTGCTGCCATGAATAATTAATTCTTTAATTAGTAATAATTAGAGGTTGTTGTATAGGTCAAACCATTGGGCTGACAGCATGCTACTGTCAAAATGTCATTTGAATTAACGGGACTGTGGCCCTTTCTACACAGAATGATTTGTCACTTGGGGTCGGTTACCCCCTTCTACCCAAATTTTATTGTTTTAATGGTGGATTTCTTGAGAAGGTGAGGAATGTGTAAAAAGGAATCATTTAATAGCATTTATGGCACAAAAGAAAAGGCTTCAGACCTTTAGCAGATTCTGACAGTCGTTGATATTGGTCTGGGCAGTATTTATTCCCTCTGTGGAAAAAACCAAGAAAGGGATGAAACTAGAAGCACTTACGTTCTGCATTATGCCAAATTATGATTTGTTTGGTCAAAATCACTGACCACTCTCTACATCCCAGTCTTTCAACATATTGTTGATGGTCTAGCTCTACTCAATGGATGACCAGAGGAATTTTATCCGTGGAACTGATATACCAAGATCTAGGTTCAATCCTTTGGCTGTTTAAAGCCTAGGGAATTTTGAACCATAATTCTCCACTTTTTATGGGTAATATAGAAGCCACTGGTGTGGACAAGCTTGAAGACTGAGCGTTACTACTACTCTGTAGCACAAAACAGAAACAAACTGTATCTGTACAGAAACAAACTGTCACCACCAAAAAAGGGTAATAAGTTGCCCTACAAATTAAGCCACTTGATTGGAATGAAGGGCTTGGGCAAGAAGACGGTTAACAAGAGTTATCAAGAGAGAGAAATCAAATTAATGAGATACAAATGCTGGAAGTATTATTTCTGTATCTATTTATTTCACTCCTTGGTACAGAACCCTCCAGAGAATGATGGCAGGTCAAACCAAGGCTGCAAATTTCCTACAAGAGCTGTTCACAGATCCCTGGGACTTAAATTGTGTCAAATAAGAAACTGTGACAAGGCTTATGGAACTATAAAGGGGGATCAGAAATGCCTATGGAGAACAAATGCATTGAAGATTACCAAATACATGGAAACTATAATTGATTCTTGTAGTGCCCAACTTGGAAATGCTGGAAACTGGAGAAGCGTGAGAAGGAATTATCAGATTTTCTTATTCTTATTATGCTTCTAAAGGCATATATCTGTCACTGTTGTCAGAGACAAGATGATGGCTTTGTTGGACCTCCAGTCTGACCTAACACAGAAGTTATGCTATAAAGAACAATTCCTATATGAGAAATTTGATGCACTTAACACCCCTTTGTCTGACTTTTTTGTATCTCTTCTGAGGGAGGTAGCAGACATCTTCAGATGCAATGGGGTTATTTACCAGAATTTACCAGACTTGCACCACCAAAGTGAAGTGCTGGTTGAAGGTAAATGAGCAGTCTTCCTATGGCTTGGCAGCACAACAATGAGATGAACAAAGGAGACTCTGTTTTAGTTTGGAGGGGGAAAGAGGAGAGAGGTGGTTTAGTCAGGTAGTTGCAATGGTACCACAAGATAGAGGAACAGATGTGCATCAGACATGGTGGGATAAATCACATAGGCAGAATCCCACACAGTCACAGTTTCACTGATCTTGGTTCAGCTCAAGTGCTCTGCATGTCACTGCAGTACCTGACAGACCCATACCCTAAGCACTGATGGAGCAAGGGATTTGATTCATACATTGCATTTCATTTTACTTGAAAGACACTAACCTGAATGGGTTGATGTTGCAGTCATCACAGAAATACAAATGCACAGCCTTAATCGAAACCACACTGAATGAAAAGAAGTCCCCTAACTCACAGTAGAATGGATTGGAGCCCCAGAGCCTACTCTTTTCAGTCCCTGCTCTGACTACAAAACATACATTCGTTCTTTGTAGGAACAACTGTAGTGGCTTTTTTATTCTTCTCTTCCTTGCCTACTAACAGAAGAATTAATAAGCGAAGGCTAAGCAAATGCAAAAAAGGGCTTGAGTATGTTTTCCAGTTAAAAGGAGATTAAACCCAGCACTTTCTGTAAAGAGAGAAAAAATTAAAAAAAAAGAAAAATACAACAAGAAAATAAACCCATAATGATGTAGGCAGTAGAGTGAAGTGGCAGCTATTTCGCTGCCAGTCAAAAAAATTATGTTATCAGAAATCCTTTTGTATCATTACATATTGATGTTTAAAAGAAAAATAAAATGAAAAGAAAGTCACCAGAGATTGTACATAAAAGTTGTTTGCTGTTGACAATGCAACAAGGTCAAGCAGGATTTCACATGAAAGCTCTTTGAAATCTACATCAAGGGGCCTGGTTTGTAAAAGTGAAACAAGCATGTTGGTGATGGTGAACATTGTTGCAGATCTGCTGCTCACAGTACGGGGGACAATTTATGTTCTCCTTCCAAAAAAGCACAAAGGCTTATTGGTGTGCAAATGATTTAGATTAATATCTTAACCAGATTTTCAGGCAACGACTTGTGACTGTGTTGTCAAAATAACCCCACTGTACATTGATAGCAATAATAGAATATTGGCAACAGTGTGCAAGATGTGACAGAACTCAGACCCTTGTCAGTGCAAAAAAGTATGGTCCATGCAGTGGTCATCGAATAAAGTTATTAGCCCAAAATTAAACAGAGGCTGTTTGACTCATGTCTCTGTCTCTAGTTTACTGGAAGACCAGTCACACGTTAGTTAATTTTCATCATTTTCCACAGCTGGGAAAACCAGAGTGCTCAGGAACTTGCTGGTTAAGAAATAACTGATGTATTCTTCTCATACAGTAGGTTTGTTTTTTTTTTTTTGCCCTTGTGTGAATTCTCCTGACAGAAGACACAGTCTTTTGTTCTCACCACTTATTCTTGTGATGGGCCTTACTGTTCTCCTCAGTAAAAGTCAACAGCAACACATGACTTCATGGATCTGCCATAAACACTGTGAACCACAATCTGTCTCTTCTGTTCCTCCTTCTGTCCACAGAACATTCCATGTTCTGTTCTCTCACAACCAGCTGCACACCAGTTTTGTTTCTTCCTAGGATTTTCTGCAGTGTCTCTTAATCTCTTTTTGTAGGAAAGAACTGTTCTCTCTTTTTATTTCTTTTCCATCTGTTTTTCTGCCCATTTTTTTTCCATAGTTCTCTTGTTTAGAAATCTTGATCTTCAACTCAGTCTTCCAACAAAGAAACTCTTCTTTTGCTTTGTTTTCGTAGTTATACAGGCATCTTCCCAGCCTCTCCACTCTTCTTGTTTAGTGATTATCAAACCACCCTGAATAACCCACATATCTTCTTATGTCTTTCATCATGCCCTATCTCACCTTATCTTTGTATCCAGCAGCATCTTTATCCTCAGCTATGAACTCTATGGCCAGAACACTCCCTACTTTAAAATCTTATGACAATATGCATAAATGGACACAACATATCCTACAGCTTCTGCTTCCGTAGTCTTGTGACTAACACTCTGTGTCTTAGTTTGAGTCAGGGTTGTATCAGCAGCTTTCACCAATTTGTCCTCCTTGGCCTAACTGTGAGGCATGACCATTTTCCTCAAGCGTTTTCAGTAGTACTCTTCAGCTTATGAACTCCTCTGCTAAAAAGCTGCTTGCTCTTTCTATCTTTGGTCCAAGTCAGTCTATTCCTCTGTTAGGACTGTCTCGTCTGTGCTCAGACAAATTCTATGAGATGGCAACTCCCAGCTCCTTTGGGGTCTTTAATATGCTACATCATAATTCTATTGCACTAGATTTGAGCAGTTAAGGTTTGGGGATTTTTTTGGACATTATGCCTGCAAATAAACTTCTACACAGAATATAAATAATGCAGACCCTTGCACTGAGCTTCACTTGAAAAGCTTCGTATTCATGCAGAGATCCACGTGCTATGTTAATGAGCAGATCTGTAGGTAGAATACTTACACCATAGAGAAGCAGGCCATATGGGTCTTGAGGTTCATTCACCCAACTCCACCCTTTTATCACTGTTCTACAGACAATATATTTACATTTCCAAACTTTAACTAGCAGAGAGCATTGTGTATGCTGTTCTTGACAGCATGTCTTCTACCAGCTCCAAACTCCCAGCAGCCTCTAGGATCTTCCCACTCTTGTCCCATCATGACTCATGGCCCTGGCAGCTGAAGAAAGTACATATGTTGGGTACAATGCTGATAGTGGATTAGCAAGCAACTCTGTTCTGCTGGTCCTGTCACAGAGGTAAATTGTTCCCATTTCTCTCCTGGAAGACTTCAAGATAAAGCCTTCATAATAAGGAACAAAATCAGTTCCTGTTTGCTTACACAAGCAGTGCTTATTTTTATCTTCCTTCATTTTCATCTCTTTTCTACAGCTGTGCCGGAGGTGATCCAGGCTGCTTTGGCTCATCCTGTCTCCTAGAACCACAGGTAGGTTCTGACCACCTTATTGCAACTGCTGTCCTTTTTCTGCGAAGCTATGCACCTTTAGCTACTACCACCTCCTGAGATACCCCTGTTTCTCTCCTCAAAGATGTTCCTGTGTGCTTGGTTTGGGAAACAAGTCTTTCTTCCTTCTGTGTGCTCTCATGTTTGGTCCTGCATTTAATTGCCCTGACATATACCAGTATAGGAACCACCAGGAAAGAGATAGGGAGAAGAAAGAATTTGTTCTGTAACAAATGGATGGACTACAGCAGTGCACTTTTACCTGTATAATACCTCACTTAGATTACTTTTCATATATATCATCTTCTACTGTCAAAGTACTTGTCAATAGAAACCTGGGTTTCATCACAGCTCACAAGGGAGCCTTGACTTGCAGTCAGGTTTGCTGTGGTGTCACAGACATTTCAGATGAAGTAGTCCCTTCTAAGGGTCTTGATCAGCAGAATGTGGCAGGTTTGTCTTCAGTTTTCAGTGTGAGAGATGTCAAAACTAAGAATATAAACCACATCTTTGGAGACAGTATTAGGCAGACATCCTGTACCAACTAATGCTATAAAATATGGGAATATGTGTGGCCAAAGCTCTCATGCATAAACCTACTGTAAATGGTCAGACAAAAAAACCCACCTAGCCTATTTTTCTGTCTGTTCTGTGAGGAATAGTTGAAGAACAAAGTAATCAGTCAGTACTACCTCCTCTACATACTTAGGGCACATAACATGGTTGCCTCAATCACTTCCTCATCTTCATTCTGATTTTAATGCTAATGTGTATTGCACAAAACCAGATTTCAGTTCTGCATTAAACTACTGCTCTCCCAGACTTCGGATAGAAAGTGTCTTGAGATCTATGGCTAGCGGAAGGTCCAAAGCACTGGTCCCAACATCTTTTTTTTATTTTTTTTCCCTTTCCCTGTGTTTTATCCAAAGCAGTGTGGCCAGCAGGTTGAGGGAGGGGACCCTGCCCCTCTGCTCCCAGGGCTCTGGGCAGAGAGAGACCCCCCTGCAGTGCTGGGGCCAGCTCGGGAGTGCTCAGCACAGCAGAGACAGGGACCTGGTGGAGCAGGGCCAGAGGAGCCCCAGCAATGCTGGGAGGGCTGGAACCCCTCTGCTGGGAGCCAGGCTGGCAGAGCTGGGGGGGTTCAGCCTGCAGAGGAGAAGGCTCCCCACAGGAAGACCTTCTTGGGGCCTTGCAGCACTTCAAGGGACCTGTCAGAAAGATGGGGACAGACTTTTTACAGGGCCTGTTTTGACAGGAGAAGGAGTGATGGTTTGAAACTAGAAGAGGGGAAATTTAGACTGGAGAGAAGGAAGAATTTTTTCCCAATGAGGGTGGTGAGACCCTGGCCCAGGTTGCCCAGAAAGGTGGTCGATGCCCCATCCCTGGCACCATTCCAGGTGAGGTTGGCCAGTTCTCTGAGCAATTTGCTCTAGTTGCAGATGTCCCTGCTCAGTTCAGGGGTGTTGGCCTAGATGACCCTGAAAGGTCTTTCCCTACCCAAACTTTTTTTTGTTTTTTTTTTTCTTCTTTCTTTTTTTTTTTTTTTTTATTTCTATTTTTTTTTCCTTTTTTCTTCCTTCTTTCTTCTTTCTGTTCTTTCTTCTCATTCCTTTTCCAAGTGAAGTGGTGCAGTGCTTCAGGTAGTTTATAAAATGTACTGTTTCCTAACACAGATAGGTAAGGGCGTGAATCAAAATCTTCAGTTTCCTACCTGAATTCTAAAATTATTTTGATTCTGTGCTTATCTTCTATGCTTATCTTCTGTGAATCTTCATCCTGGGCATAGTGTCCTGGTTAGTATGGTATGCCTTTGACCTTGAAAATTTTGCTTTCTGATTATTAACGGAGCTTTTCTGGGTATACAGGTTGATTAAAACATAAAACATTGTCACTGTCCTGAGGTACCCATATTATTTTTAGCTCAAACAAGACAGAATGGCATTACATAGCTTCTGTATGTGTTCTGTGGGTTCCTCTCATGGTTTATCCCTCCAGGGGCCATGATGGCCAACTCAGCTATCACTGGGACATTGCTGAGCATCTCAGCATTTTAGGAGATCTGGACATTTCTTCACAAATCTTTCAATGATAAAATAATACTAGGAACTTCATAAATGGTGTCCTTACATTTCTCTCTTGAACAGAAATTCTGAAAAGTTATCTTTGAGTGGCAACTACCACACAGAACATTAACTGCTTTACATCATAGCTAAGCCACAGCTCTGTCCTCCTCAATCCATTTTACCTAAATTCAGAGCAAAAGCACAAGAGCACTGTGAAGAGGTTTAAAAACTTTGTTTCTGGCCATGCCAGTAATTCTTCAGGTAGGAAACAGAGAACAGTAGAAAATCTTCTGAAAAAAGAAACAGAACATTTTAATGCATTTACATTTGTATTTAAAAAGTAATTTCCCTGAAAATGATGTGCTCGTTTGGTTCAATGGGCATTTAATGGCCATTGTGCCACTGTGAGTACTGGTAGAAGTGCAGCAGTGATCACTCTGCTCTTGCTTTTGAGTTCCAGTGGGAACAGGTAAAGTCAAAACTCTAAGCTTCAAGCTGAAGAGCAAAAAAGAAATCAGTTTGAAGACTGCGTATGTATATCTTAGATATTTTTTGTGTCTGAATCACTGGATTTTTATTCCATAAAGAGTATGTAGATGACATGTAAATGTTATGTAAATTGGGTCCATAGTCCATTAAAGCGCAATATTATAATCACTAATACCCTATAGGCATGGACAGATCAACCAACCAAGTTTTATTTGATCTTTGTCAGAGGCAGTGAGCCCTTTTATGCAATATTTTGTGTACATGCCTTTATTGTGAAGATCATAATTTTAAAATGTGCCTGTGTGGGATAAATAGATGTTGATGTGCATTTGTGCAGCAAAGTTCAGCAAATATATTACTAGCAGAAAGACATTTTATAGAGTGACTAAAATGAAGGAATCCTGCCTTCCAGTGAGAATTTCCACCTAAAGTGATCACCTAATCAGTAGACTTGAACAACCTCAAATTGCATACAACACTTAGCCTTCAACACCTGCTACTTTCACAAGCCAAATTAAAAGAAAACAAGAGTACACAAAAAAAGACTGGAGGGCTGTTTGGCCCTTGCCTAAGAAAAATATATTCCTTACTAATTGGCACAACACTGTTAATAAATATTAACTGGTTTACACAGCCCTCCTATTTACTTAATGAAATGGTAGTCGAGGGGTTAATGGGTTAATTGGAGAAAGAAAATGAATCTTCAAATGTATCAAAATCTGATAAGTGATTTAACCTAATTAATAATTTACATGTCAAGACAACATTTTTCTAGTTGCTACATGCACTTTCAGAAGATAAAGGTGTAAATAATAAAAAGCAAAACTTTGGTAAGTTCACACTAATTGTAAAACTTACACTTTTAAGAGATAGGTTAATCAATCACTGCAATAACTTAGCAAGCATTGTGGTGGATTCTCTGTCACTAGAAATTTTTAAGCAAGACTGTTTTGTTTTACTTTAGATACGAATCTGAGAAGCCGAATGAACAGCTGTGACACCAGAAATTAGACTGTGTGATACCTTTTTTCGATACTCACACTGAACTCAAATGTTATTAATTCTTTTTAGTTCTCCAGCATCATTTGCTAAGCCTCACCTGGGGATGGTTAATGATGCAGCTTGGAAGAGTATGATGTATCTTGTTTTTCCTTAGCCTCATTTTCCACGTGAAGGTGATATTGCATTTGTTGTTAAAGCGATTGCTAATGCTGTCTTGTGAACATTCACAATGGGAGGCATGGTCCTACCTGCATTGGGGTTGGGAATGTAGAGTAACATTTGGAAGAGTAGATTCACCTGACCTTGTAGCACTCATTCAGCATTTATCTGTTCTTGGGTGATCATCCTTGTACTATCAATACTGGCACTCTCAGAGGGAAAGTCATCCAGTTATTTGATAAATATCTAAGACAGGCAGGACTATTCACTCCAGGAGTTACAGGTAGGACTAGTCACTCCAGGAGTTACCCATCTTTCTCCATTAACTATAGATGACGAATATGGAACTCATCTAGACTAGACATATATCTGACATATAGACAGGGAGCATACAGGATGATATTTTCCACTCCATGCACCACTGTTATGGCTGTGATATAGCTGAAACCAATGGTAGGATTTCTATCAACCTCTTCCTTAGTCCTTCTGATGTGTTCTCTAGGAGTTAGGCTGGATGTAGTCACAGTGTGGTGCTCCAGATGCAAGAGAGAGCTCACGTGTCATGGAAGCAGGGAGTGAGCAAAACTTGAAAAGAATTTGGAACCCTACACACTGTGACCTCTTGCCCAGGGTTTTTACAGAGTTCTTCTTGTAATAACCAATGGCATGTGTAAGGTGGTAAAGCATCTGGTACCCTTGTCTTACAGGCCTTTTCAAAGGTCATGAGCAATTGGATCTCTATTGGTCTGAGCTGTGCTAAATACATGATCATGTACAAATACATGGTATTTCTACATTAGGTTCTGGAATATTAAAGAACCAAGCTCAATAGCAGAGAATTGTCAAGCTGCATTCTTGGATATATGACAGTTCTATGTGAACTAGAAATCAGACACAGAAGATTAGTAGTCTGGGGTGTGAGGGTAAGTGACATGATTAAATTAGAAAGGCATTACTAAATCAACCCATGCAAACCTGATCTTCTATATGAAGTGGACTAATGTCTCCATAGCCATACGGGATTTTCATTGCATTTCATGTTATGCACAGCATAATACAAAACTACCATAAAGCTTACATAGATTCATGCAGGTGGATCCATATCTTTAATTCTCCTTTAAAAATAATTAACTTTTTATACATGTAACATTTCTAAGCTGTATTTGAAATCTTAAATTGTTCAGTTTCCAAATTTCAGAGAACATGAAGAGAAAATGGCTCCTGAACAATTTACCAATATACAACAGATGCTGAAGCTTCTGTTAGATATAATAACATAAGGAAGATTTGTAACGTTAAAGAGTTTGGTCCTGTATTGAACATAATTATTTTACTCTACCCCGGGATAGCCATGTCTTAGTGCTGGAAGTAGCAATCCCTTCATATATCCTTAAATAATGTGGGGGAATGGCACGAAAAGATAAAGAAGTCAGTATTAACAGTTGTTAAAACTTTTGGAGACACAAGTTACCATAGAATCATATAGAAGATTTTCCAGTAGTGAAAACAAAAGTGGATTTATATTGAGAGATAAGAAATATATTTGTCTAAAATCTTCCTATTTTAAGGGCTTCTAGAATGTCTGCTATGAAGTATCGTCTCGGTTAAAGGATTATCAGGCATTTTGTTTGTCTGAATGATGGAAGGACAGAAGATGCATTTCACTATCCTTAAACCATCCCTGACACCACCAGATGAACGTCAGGTCTAGTCAGGAGAAACAGGAATGATAGGCATTCCCCTGCCTCCTTGAACAACTTACTCTAATGGAAATGACATTTACCCCTCACGAATGGGTCCTGTACAAAGCCTTTTGTACCACAGACATGACACAATCATCTTTGGAGCTCTCCATCACCGCATGTCTCTTGTACATAAGGGTGGGTTCTGCAAAAACCACCCACAGTTCTGGTTCGGTAAAGAAATTCAGGTGCTCAAATTAAAGGATGGGTATTATATCAATAATCTGTTCCCCAAGTGAGGAAAACACCTGTATAAATATATAACTCCCAAACTGTATCTTGTCCCATAGGATGGGATATAGTTTGAAGATGCCTAAACAGACTTTATACAGATTTTCACATGAAAATAATGCATCTGAACTTTTTTGTTAGTAATGATGAGATCAAATTCTGAAGTAGTTACAATGCTGGACACATAGGACATTTGCGACAGAAGTTAATGAATTTATCACTTTGTTGTTGTTTTTGTTATTTCGTTGCTTGCCTGCATAGCTGCATTTTCTGTCTAGCTATCTATCTATTAATGTAATTAATGAAACTAATTATGAAGTACAGCTGAAAACACAAAGTTCTCATTCAGGGCTTTGTATATCCAAAGATAAACCTAAGTGTTAGCTTAATACTTACATTCCACTAGCACACAATTTATAAAACTTTTCTTCCTTTTCTATAGATTTAGAATATGTGCCCTTGTCAGGACATGTGAGGTCACTGATGTTGTCAAAGATGATCTTTGTCAGTTATTGAAATGAGAACTAATTTGAACTAATCTAAGCTGACAGACAAAATGGTTCATTGGTAAACCAAGCCAGTTCCAGAAACTGGTGCTAAAGAAGAGTACAGGAGCAAAAAATGTGGGTTTAATCTCTCAGTTCAGGGTTTGAATACTGGACTTTTAATATGGTTCAGCTTAATCCAGACAACCAGAGCTATCAGTGGGAAGAATGTGTGATAACATACTTCTTACATTATATTTACACCTTACTGATATTTCATTGCAGTTTGTTCTTTTGCAATGTTACACAGTTAATTTTACTGCAATAAATTCATCACTATGAATAGAGATGTCAATGCAGAATCCAGAAGGAATTGATTGACATTGTGACCAGAAAATGATTCTAAATATCTCAGCAAAGTTTATTCTACCAGGACAAAAATTTGCTGCTGTGTGGATGATGTAAACTAGAAATGCTTGTTCCTGACTGTGTCTGAAAAAAAAATGTGTTGATTTTCTTGAAAGGGATGAGGCTGTTTTTTCTTCAGCAAAGATTTTTGAGCTTGTGTTAAATTTTGCTGAGCAGGAGACTGTGTTCTTTGCAGCTCATCCCAGATATTTACTCTGTAAGTAAAGCTAGATAGAAACTTTAGTACCTGTGGGACTAAGGCCAGGGAAGACAGGCGATGTAAAAAAGATTAATGGGACTCAGCGTGCTATTAAAATTAATCACTTAAAATTAAAGATACTCTATCTCCTGCTGCCTCTCGATTGTTGTTGATATGACAGTGTCACAACTGATATATTCTGCTCATGTATATCTCTTAATAGCTAAATTGAGATACTCTATTTCTGTACAGTCCCAGTATGAACCCAGCAATTTTCAAATATATGTGCACGTTTCTTATATATGTATCTGGTTTATAAAAAGAAAAGGAAAAAGGCAAAGACAAAAATAATATTAAATGTTAGTACCTAATATTTAGCAAGCAGCTGCCTTTCTGAAGGATCCTGTAAAGCTTTATGAACATGACATCTCTTAAGCATTCACTTCACCCATCAGTGAAATGCAGTCACCTAAGGCTGCTTAGAATGTTCTGAACATTTTCCCTTTAAACAGCTTTGAATGGAAATTAGTTCTTTGTTCAAAGTGAAAATGTTTATGGAAAATACTCATCTCATTGAATAAAAAAAAAAAAAAAGAAGTTGTTTTCTACTGTCAAAACAAGCTTGTTTTACTGTTTGTGTTTTGTTGTGTTTGGTTTGGTTTCTATTTAAAACCAGGCAACACCTGAGAGTACATTTAGAGGTAAAAATTCTTGTAAACATTTTTTTACTGGGAAAAAATGGCAACTTTTCATTAATTGCTGAGACATCGGTGTCAATTACTGGCACCAAACTGTGATAATTGATCTGCTAGGTAAACTATGATGAACCTGTGTGAAAGGCCACTTGAAGCAGCAAAACACTGAATACTCTATATTCCTAGTCTGACAGAGAAGTCACAGGATCTTCAAGTGTTCAAGATGAAAATCAGTAATTGAAAAACATGGAAAATAATTAATTAAATAATTAAGTATTGCTAAGTAGGAGAGCAAATATATAAATTCTAAAATTATAAATATTTTAGGTAGGGCTGCATAAGCCATGGATTTTTTTCAGTTTGCTGATACAGGTACAAGGGATATATCTCTGAGGAAAATGATATAATGGCAAAATAAAAAACCTGGGTGCTCTTTATGTTGAGTTGAATAACTCAAGTAAGCAAACTTAAATGTAACTCTTGACCAATTATTTTTATTTCAAAATTGTAAAAAAATAAATTAAATAGCATTTTAAATCAAAGGCTCTTCTAAACGGAAAACTGATAGCTCATATATTTTCAGTTTGTAGTCTCTGCCTTATCAATGTGCCCAAACAAACAAAAAAATATATATGAAATATTTCATTATTCACTGAGAGTCTTAAAGTTTTTCTAAGATGTTTTGATTAAAAACTTTCCTCCAGATACAATTCTGAAAAACCTGAGAAAAGGTATCATGTATGTTTTATAGAGAGATCATTCTAAGACTGTTTGATGTTTGAACCTAAAATCACTTACCTTCCCTCAGAACGTAAACTAATACTGGCATTTCTTTGAAGGGCTGTTGTTTTTCTGGCATTTTGGCCTAAACCAGAAAGGTCAGGGAAGAATCGTTAGATGCGAAGAACCAACCCATTTGTTTCCCTGGAATGGGAGAATTTTCAGGGAGTTCCTGTACATCAACAGAAGACACTTCTCTTATTTTTTGTTGTTTTATTGACTGCGACAGAAAAGACAAGGGAATGCCCTCTGATATTGGCAAAGGAGATATTAAGGCAAATAAAAAGCCGTATCAATGCAGTTCCCTTTTTTGATTCGAGAGGCACAATGCAAAAATCTCTCTGTTTTCCCTGTGTGTGTACGTGTATGAATTTGTATGTCTGTATTTACAGTTTTATGTGATATGCATTCCTCTCCAGGCAGGCTACTGTATTATACATCAGGTCCATTCTTCTCACTGTTTTATGGTGTGTAATTTCCCGTTACAGTGCAAGTCAGATTTCAACAGTGATATATTTAATAAAAAATTAGATACACTTCTACTGCCTCTTTTTCTAGGGGTTTTTTTTTTTACCCTTCATCTATCTGGGATACTGACAACATGAAGTTAATGTTTAAAATAAAATGACTCGAATCACTGCTGAATAAGTAAGATACTCTGCATGCCATGGGTTCTGTCTCAGCCATGAAGAATGAAGATGTTTTGTAAAGTGCTAATGCCTGCCACGCTCTTGAGTTATGGGTCACGAAAGAAGCAGAACACTTACCCTAGGGACACAAGCTATCCCACATGCAATATATTTTCCAAAAGTGCAATGTGCTCATAATTTCTCTATGTCTGTAAACTCAGAGTTATTACTAATTCTATGGTTTGGTTGAGGATTTCTATCCAAACTCACATTTCTATGTTTCTCTCTCCCTCCACTCCCCTGCAATTAGTGTACAGGTTAAAAGGTCAATCAAACAAATAAACCAGCAAAATACAACCCCTGTTCAACTCTATAAAACCAGTGTTCTTGAGACACTTATTCTGGGAAGGAGTGAAAATGGACACCTCATGTCATGCTCTGAAGATCAAAACCCTTGGGTTATTAGAGATCCATGCCTGGGAATGCAGGTGATGAAACTGGTTGTCTCATATGTAGTTCTGAAGCCTGCTGCCAGACATCTTCTCCCCACCACCTCCACTTTTTTTAGTTGAGGGTCCAGCCTCAATTTTCTGTGCAGTAAAGCAGTCTTCAAAATCACATATATTCAAATTCATATGTAAGACTAATAGGCATTTTCAAAGTAATTGTGATTCTCTGGTCAACAACTGCTGTCTTCTATCTCAAATATCACCAGTGTTACTGATTCAGTAACTTCTTCAGTATGTTCCTGTCATGGGGTAAGTGATTCACATGCCTTTATGTTTGAACCCAGAGAGAGGATAGCCACCAGAATTAGCCTGGACAAAGAACTAGCTGAGATGCAAGGACTGAATGTGACCCAGAACAACTTGAACTAGTTGCACTTGCTTTGATGGTTGATTAAACCATGTGATATCCAGACGTTGCTTCCAATATAAATTATCTTATGAATATTTGACTGATATTCTGCCTGGGTTACTTTAAGATGATAGCACAACTTTCTATTTTAATCTGTAGTGTTTTCTGTTCAACAGCAAAGACAACAAAACAAACACTCAGGTAAGAAGTTATTACAGAAACCTCTGAGGCAGGAACTGCAGAAACTGCTAGAGAAAAGATTAAGAAAGTCCCAAAGGGCATGAGACCAGAGACCGCAAGACATTCACTAAAGCTAAGAAAGTAGCAGGGGCCCAGGGTTGAAAGAAGGTTGATGTCTTTTCTAGGCTAGAGGATTCATGTTGTCTTACAGAATATGACAACCCACTTTAAAGTAGTGTTATAATGATAGGCATAGCTGCTCTGATGAGGTTGTCAATTATACATAGTCATGCTGTATAGTTGTGAATGGGTCTTTATATATCAATGAATATACAGCCACAGCTACACTAGAAAGTCAAAAAAATGCTAGTATATAAATATAGGAAAATGATATTGATCATTCTCATTGTTAAACTGGTAGTATTGTGCCTCTTCTGCTTTTGGCCCATGCTGTTGACCTTCTTCTAAACCCATCCTGGGTAGTATTTGGGAATTAACACAAGAAAGACACTCTTTTCAGTAGGTTTATGTATGTGATCATCTTCTTCGGGGGATTAAAAGAATCTAATAATATATGTGGCTAAGATACAGCAGATGTTGTCAGGGCCAAAGAACTGGATCTGGCCCTGGCCCTGGTTAACTTATTAGTTAACTTGCTATTGAAGTACTTAATCAGTTTTATTGAGTCTCTGAGTGTAAAAGAGATCTGATTTCAATGCCCATTTCTTTACTCTTTCATGTTTTAGGCAGCACTTAGGCAATAGTATAAAGGCACATCTGTGCTTAGATATGAATTGTATTTAAACTCCTTTTATAGCTACTACCCAAGATCACTGTCCACCAGAACTGGTGGCATGGGAAATTAAACTAGTTAAAATTTTACTTCCACTGTAGTAGCCACTGTTACCAATGGGAATGCTTCTGGGTTGTGAGGACTAATGTCAAGGGATAATTGCCTCATTCAGATAGAAAAGGTAAAGGAAAGAAAGTAGAGTTAAGCAACCAGTCCAAGCTATTAATCTTAGACTATAACTAAGGGAGGAAGACTGGTACTTCCAGAAGGTGATACCCTTACCTTTTGATGCAGAAATGTAAAGTCTCACATAGTCTTATCCCATAGTTGCCAGCACGTGTTCTAAGGCATCTAAGCAGTCACTGACCATATAAAAAGACTATATTAACCCTCTATATATGCAACATTTTAAATTCCAAAAGTGAAATGAATCTCATCCTCTCTGTTTTTGATGAATGGGGTACATTATAACCATTCCTTCATGCCAGTAGAAGATAAAACCATTTAGGGATTCTTTTCAAGACAGAGGAATATGCACTTCAGCAGATTCTGGGAAACAGAAATCTATAATGCATCTGGGACAAGGAGACCAGGTCATTTATATTAGTCTGTTTAGCTTTTACTGAGCTCTTCAGGTGGGTCTGCAATGGACTGGAATAGAACTGGGAACTATATTTAGATGGAGTCAGTGGTTTTTGGACTAAAATGAGACAATCTTTTTAGATGGATCAGAGACACACAAGTAAAATCAGTCAACTTAATCTGGAATTGAGTCCCACGCCTTTAGGAAGGAGAGGACTTCAGAAAACCTGTACTGTGTTCGTATGCAATCATGAGATTTTTCAAAGGTCAAGACCAGCATAGATATGTCTTTAAGGAGGGGTATGGCTGGGATAAAGAAGTCCATAGTAGGGTAAAATGTGTTCCTTGATACACCATGCGACAGGGCTGCTCTTATAGAAAAGGCTTTCCAACTACCTATCTCATGTCTATAGTAACACTGGTCTGTGCTTTCTATATGTGCTAGTTTTTCTTCCTCCTGCCTGAGAGTGTGGGACAAGGGCCAGCTTGAGTCCATGGTGGGATCCAGTGAGGTCACATCTGTTGCATCCTGGGAACCAGTGGGGCAAGTGTTTTTTCCTGAAAGATGCTGGCACTGTCCAGCATTGCTCCTTACATCTGTCGTTTTTTCCTCTCACAGAAATTGTGCAAACACTTCAGAGCATCTCTTAGTGAGATTTTGCTTTTCCCAGGGAAGGAAACAGGGTGCTGTGCAGAGCTTGTGTCTGGCAGGACCTTGTAGCTGAAAGCCATCCCTTTGAATCACTAAAAACAGGGTATGAGTTTCATTGAAAAATGCTCTTTAGATACAGCAATTTGTGACACTATCAGAGCAGAGCTGTTGTCAGCTGCCTGTTATTCTGTTGCATATTGAAGCTTCCCCAGGTGCATCCCCCCTAGCTAAGGTGTGGGACCCTGCTGAATACCAGATCCCTTTGTTGCACATTATCGTGTTAGCTAAGCTGTCACGAAAGTTGCCAGTATATATGTAGAACACAGAAATTAATCCAATTAAACCTCCACTGACTTTTCCACATTCCTCATACTGCAGCCTCTATCTCTTCACAGGTAGGCGTTAGAGCATGGGTAAGATTAATCATATGATGTTTACGGAGTGATAACCCAACAGAAAGCATGACATAATGAAAGGGAGAGAGCGAGTGAGTGATTAGCAGCTAAGCTTTTAACACACCATAACTGCTGGTGATCCTTAACCTCTTGGTGTCAATTTTAATTGTAAGGATGGACTTAAAAAAAAAAAGGGCATTAAGGTAAAAGCATAGCACTCGCTGACATGACTTTTATGAATAATACAGGTTTCATATTTTTTCTAACATCTGGAAAAGACCCCTAACGACAGTGTAAGGTTTATAAAATAAAAGCTAACATGATTAACAGCTGTAGTGAGAAAAAAAAAAAAAAATCATATATATATATATATATGGGAATTAAAACTAAGAAATATGCTCAGATTGAAATTTATGTAGTCACATAATGACACAGATGGTAAATTTTACTGACATGTATATTTTTCCCTGGTGTAGAACACACAGTTGCAATCCAGCCTGACAGATTGCATCCTAGGCTAAAACAGTGTCAGACACAAAGTAATCATAAGATGCTATCATATAATTTGCACTGGGGCCAGCCTGAATCTTGTAAGCATTCTTTGTTCAGCTGCATTGAGTTGCTTTTCAACTGGGTTTTCCTTCTGTAATATAGCTCTCATCATTTTCTATGTTATTAATGTTTCTTTTCACTCATTTCACACAACAGTCCCCCTAATAATTTACTAGTATTATAATTATTGATGTTGTATAATGCACAACAATCTAACTATCATTAATACTATGGGTCCCATCCACTGAATGAATTCAGCCTGATCTGCAGCCCTTGGTGAGGTCAAATATGGAGATTTAAGTCACCATTGAATGGTAAGTTGGAGAAGAGATTCATTTGTGCTAGTTTAGCCATTTAGGCTAAATTAGACTCTCTAATTAGTCTCCTACTATTAAAAAGGTAAAAGAAATGTTTCTCCAGAGACTGATTTACCTTATCCCTTTCAGAAATTTGTTTTAGGATAGGCAAACAACCCTGTGAGGATGTTAAACTCACCTCCAGAAGACTGACTTAAGTGGAGACATTTAAAACCCATCTGCATGCATTCCTATGTGACCTGCTCTAGGTGATCCTGCTCTGGCAGTGGGGTTGGACTAGATGATCTTTCAAGGTCCCTTCCAACCCTTAAAATTCTGTGATTCTGTGAAATATCTAACATTTTAATGGCCAAAGTTAGAGATGATGTGTTGGGGATTTTTTACACATGAAGGCCAGAAGGAGCATCTTCACTGACCAGCTACATGGCGTCAGAACCTGTTCTCTGACTCTGAAACCAGCTCTTTGAAACAGATTAAGCGTTGAACTACATTCATTCACAATGCTTGGGAACTCTTTGACAATTAGGTGACCTGGAGCAAGTGCATATGAGGGGCGATGTTTACAACTCAGTGATGTAAAATAATGTATTTCAGTGTCTTGGTTCATGCTCAGGAATTGTTTATTAGCATGGAAGTCATCAGCTCATCCAACTAAGGCCCTAGTTGCAGCTCTAAGCATCTTTTCACCACTAATTGTACTTGTGTCTGGATTTTATAGACATTTTCTAATTTGTATCAACAGCTGTCATTCTACAAAATGTATACGTGTTTTCTAATTCCTCTGGTGTCAATGGTCTTTCCAAAGCTGACTTCTTCTCAGTGTTTGCAAGCAAAGTACACACCTAGCCATTTTTCCAATGAAACTTCCAAATCTAGGTTCAAGATTCCCCTACATACCCTTTCCTTCTCCTTTGACCTAGGGGAAGTATAAGGAAGAACTGATGGTAAAGGGCTATTCTCCCTTCACATGAGCCTTCAGAAAGAAACTTTTTTAAAAATATCTAAACATTTTCTCTCTGTGGTCTTTGTATGCTGAGCAAAGCTTCAGGAAATGCAAGCTCTATTCCCATGCCTGCCACTGGCTTGTTGAGTCATTTTGGATTAAAAAGTGTTTTTTCTTCTCATGTTGGACCTGTGTTTTCATAGGTCTGACCTTACTATGGACTGATGATGAAGTAGTTTGTGTTGTACTTTATGGTCACAGATGCACATTCATTTTTTTCCTCTTGTTCTGACATGTGACAACTGGATAAGAGCCAAACTGGAGAAGGTCTGGGCTTGAAACCAAGCCGATTCCTCCATCCATTTTTTACCTTGACTGCAGGAGCAGTAGTGTTGGTCCAAAGAAAGCATCAGAAGTGTGTGATGGAGAACAGGGACAGGCAGCTTGTACTGCAGCTAACTATGCATGATCAGGAAACTCATGCCTTGGCTTCGCCTTCTGTAAGAACAAGATACAGTGCAACATCTGAGTTCATAACCAGAGAAGAAAGAACACACAACACATGCCTTAGAGCTTGCACAGTTTCTTTCATGAAGTCATGCTGGAAGCACCAAAGGTTTTAGATCCTGCTTACCCTGTTCCATGTGATCCCAGGTCTGTGGCATGGCCTTGCAGTCATGATGGAGGCAACCTCAGTTCATCCAGTTCTTACAGAGGTAACACTTATGAGTCCACCTTAGACACCTCTACCTTCTGCTGCCTGTTCCCTACTGCTCTGGGGTTAGCAGGAACTGAAGATGGGATCTTTTTCTTTCCCAAGTATATATGCAACAAAGCCCCTTAAAGTCTGAGGTACAACAGCCCACCCTGTAGGATCAGGCTACCACCTAACAAGTGCTTTTCCTTAGGTATTTTTGCTCAGCAAGTGGTATTGCAAGTCCCATTTTACACAAATGCCTCCTGCTATTGCTGCACATTCTTGGCACTCATTGTAATGAGTTGGAGTCATAATGGGCTAAGCTGTGAACTTGCAGCAATAATAATAATATTGCAGAAAACTCAGTCTATTTGTAATGTCCCCATACTTACTTCTTTTGTGCAATGGGGCTGTTAGTTTAAAGAAAATAAATTAAACGGCAAGAGCTACAGCAGGCTGAAGCAATTTTAAAAGGCCAGAGACAAGAGTGACAACACAATAATAATGACAGTGCAATAATGTGCATTTATAAGATGGCTTTCATCCAAAGCTCTCAAAGTGCTTAACAAACTTTGTAGGTAGAGAGCAAACACAAGGTCACATGCTTTCCAGGCTAAGGTACAGGTGAGTTGTAGTGAATTTCTAGATATCTTGGATTATTGACTTCTTTAGTGCTTAAAGACTGCTGGATGCTGTAAAATCAAGAGTCTGATTGAACATGGTGACAAAATAAATATCATTTTAAGAACCAGAAAAGAAAGCCAAAGCTTTTACAGATGGACATTACTTATTTAATAAAGGGCTAAGGCTTCTGTGATTTGGCAGTAAGAGGTTACCCAAAATCCCACATCCTGAAGTTGGATCTAGATGATTTCAAACTGAAAGCATCAACAACACACTTATCACTGACAGTAATTAACTATTAACTCACCCACGAATATAGTGGACCGTCCATTGCTTGAAGTACTTCAAATCAGAACTATATGCAGCTAGAAAAAGTATAGCGCATATCAGAAAAGTTATGGGCAAGATGTAAGAATAAAATTGTATAGCCTGACTTCAGGAGAGGTTCTACCAAGATAATTGTAATGGTCCCTTCTGGCCCTAAAAATCTATGAATATATGAATCTATTTATTTATTTATTTCCAGAAGAGCTGAAGAAGGGGACAAGTGGGGACACCGAAGATATATTTGTTTCATGGATTGAAAATAAGGCTGTTTTTCCTGCTCTGAAGTTTTGATTGGACTGATTTAATTTTGTCCCTGTATGTGTATAATATTAATTAGTAATAGGAATTGAAATTAATAGTAATTGTCATAGTGAAATAGTATTAATATTTTTTTTTGCTAATATTTATCTTTTCTATTCCTTTCCCTTCTTCTTAGACTGTGAGCACAGTGGTTTATTACAACACCTGGAGCTTTCCATATGGCTGTATTATAATATTTCCATTCAAATATGACAAAACAAGGGACTCAAACTCTCCATTTTGAAATGACGACCATTTTCCAATCATTCTCTTAGTGTCCTTTCAGTGGGAGGCAGTTTGCCTAAAGAAAGATTTCGGTCCTATTTCTACTTGTGACGTATATTTTCATTTATAAATGCAACTTAAAAGATATGTCAAAATTGGTGCATGTCTGGGTGTATTTATATGTGAGAGCAGAACTTGAATGTGTTACTAGGAGTCCTAATTTTTTATATCTCTGTTTGCATGTACAACAGAGTTGGAATATAAATACAGAGCCAGATCTGGAAGCAATGCAAACCTTGTGATAATGAAGCCTGTTTAAGGGCAAGGCAGTTTAGCAAGGACCTATAATTGTGCTTATCTGGCCATACAAATGTGTGCTATTTCATCGGGCTTGATAGAGACAGGTTCCAACAGAAGTTTTATCCTTCACAAAACCGCTGGTTGATGCAGTGAACACAACTTCCCAGGGCATCTTTGTGGCTGTTCAGTTCTTCCAGCTAAGCCCCAGCTCCAGGACAAATTAAACTAATCCAAGTCCAGAGTGATGTTATGCTCTTCTTTCCCCTAGTCCTTTATGTGCAGACCTACTCTCTCTTCTTACACTGAAAAAAGGCAGTGAGCAAGTGTCATTGGTTGATAAAAATTGACACATTTCTTGCCTTGAGCCAGTTTTCAGCCAGACTACACAACCACACAGATGGATTAGCTGACTCAAGGTGGATGGGAACATGTGAGTGGGAGATCCAAACACAACCACACATACCTTTGTTTAGGGAATGTCTACACTAATGAATAGGTAGGACGATTCCTTAGTTACTCTGAAGCCAAATGACATGATTCTGTTTGCACCCATGTCTTACCATGATAAAAAAATAATAGTTTACTGGTGTAAATTCATCTTTCATGTTAGCCTTGGACCATGACCAGGCAATGAGCGTGCTGGTTGACTTGGATCAAAACCATGAAAACTGCGCTAACCATGCCAATATAGATGATAAGGGGCAAATATTTATGCCTGTACTCAGCTCAGTTTGATGGGGTTTTTTAATGTAGATATAACCAGACTGGCTTAGGCTGCCATGGGAATGCAATCTGAGATCAGACTGTAGGCAGCGTCTGGCTCACGTCTAACCATCTTAAACTGCAAACTTGTAAACTTTCTGTCTGCACCTATCTACCCAGGTATTAATTACCTTTCCTCACCTGCATTTGCTTGAGAGGGCTCAAGTCATGCTTCACAGGTGAGTGCTGGCATTCGATCTATCCTAGTTCTTGCTGACTTAACTTCTAAAATCTATTTATTCTTCAAGCCCTCATAATGATCCATAAGAAGGACATGGACCTGTTAGAGCAAGTCCAAAAGAGGGCTACTAATCCAAGGGCTGGAACCCCTGTGCTGTGATAATAGGCTGAGAGAGTTGGGGTTGTTCAGCCTGCAGAAGAGAAGGTTCTGGGAAACTTTTTTGTATCCTTCCAGTACATAAAAGGGGCCTACAAGAAAGCTGGAGAGGGACTTTTTACAAGAGCATGTAGTAATAGGATGAGGGGTAATGGTTTTAAACTGAAAGAGAGTAGATTTAGATCAGAAGTAAGGAAGGAGTTCTTCTCTGTGAGGGTGGTGAGGTGCTGGAACTGCTTATCCAGAGAGGTTGTGAATACCCCGTGCCTGGAAGTGTTTAAAGCCATGTTGGATGGGACTTTGAACATCCTGGTTTAGTGGGAGGAGTGTCTCTGCCCATGGCAGGGGGGTTGGAATTAGATGATTGCAGAGGTCCCTTCCAACCCAAACCATTCTATGAATATGATTGTGCAAAAATGGGCCTGTGTAAAACGGTAGGTGCCAATGTTGTGAATTACAAGGAAAAAGATCATCAACAATGAAATCAAGTCATCAAGAATATGCAAAACCTGCCTATAAAAACAGTTGCTCACACATGTTCAAGTAATGCGACTTCAACAATCTGTTGGGACAGGGATGAGGCTAAGAGGTCTTGCTTAGGAAATTTCATGTGCTTACCCACTGATGCAGATACCTGTGTGTTCCTGTATATGTATATCTGCATGGGCTTTGTCTGTGCAAGCAAACAAATCAGTACCAAAGAACTAAATGCTGGAATTTGACAGTCTCTATCACTAGTCAGATGGTCCCTGGAATGTTGTTGATCCAGGCTAGCTAGCAGTGTCCCAGACAATTCCCAGGCACATCTCAGGAGCCAACATGTCCCCAGTAGTCAAGATGGAATTGGCTATTTTATTTTGGAGGTAAGATTGTTTAATATTGAGGAAAGGGCCAGACTGTGCCAGCTGGCCTCAGGGACAAAGCTGATCCTGACACTACTTAACTTACCAGCAGAGATGTAGCCAAAATATCCGGCAGGAGATTTGTCTTGGTCCCACTTCTGCAAGCTTGCCTGGCACTAAACACACAGGCTCCTTTCTCCTCTTCTCTGCCTCAGCAGTGAGGAACTAAAATACTGAATATTATTGATACAAGGAAGAGGAGAGAGATAGGCCTTCAACATGGAGGGAAGAAATGAAGCAAAGGGGCCAGTCTGAGAGAGAGAGCTGAAAGAAAAGCCATGAATCACAGAATTATAGAATGGTTTGGTTTGGAAGGGACCTTTAAAGGCTATCTAGTCCACCCCCCTTCCATAAGCCAGGACATCTACAACTAGAGTAGGTTGCTCAGAGCCCCATACAACCACACCTGGAATGCTTCAGGGATGGGGCATCTACCACCTCTTTGGGCAAACTGTTCACATGTGTCACCACCTTCACTGTAAATAATAAAATCTAATATGTCCTCTTTTTTTTTTTTTAAAACCATCACCCCTTGTCCTGTCACAACAGGCCCTGCTAAAATGTCTGTCCCCATCTTTCTTACAGACACCCTTTAAGTATTGAAAAGCCACAATAAGGTCTCCCCGGAGCCTCCTCTTCTCCAGCAACAGCTCATTGTCCCTTCTGAAGCCAGCAGGATAGTGGTAACATGAGATGCAATCCTTGCTTTTTGTTGAAGTACTCCAGGGACACAGGTTTTTTGTTCTTATGCATCTACAGGAGTCAGTTTGTCTTTCCTGACATAGATACGATCAGCAGCAAAACTATGTTCATATTGTTACTTACTTCAACCCAGTGCTAACAGGCAGCACCCACTATACTATAGTCCTGTTCCTATTATGGCCCAAGTTCGTCTGTGTACAGAGAGTCATTTTGAACATTTGGTTCCATCCTTTTTATGCCCATGGACACCTGAATGAGAAACTATAGAGAAAGAGTTCAGATGGGAGAAATGAGGGGAAGGGGTGGAAATAAGAAATTTCTTCTCAGGTTTTATCTAATTAAATGCAGGTTGCTGTTTCTTCCCATTCAATATATAGTATCCATTTTAAAATAATAATAATTAACGATTCTGATTATCATTTTTGTCTCACAGAAGGCTTGCAAGGAGTTGTTCCATAGCCTGAGGTTAAAGCTAGCCCAGATATTAGCTGAACCAAACAGGGCTCTCATTGCAAGCCAGTCTGCACCCCTGTGATGTTTAAAAAAAAAAAAAAGTTAAATTAATGACAAAAGATGAAAGCTAGGAAAGCATATGAACTGTACAGGAAAACAGATTGTGGAGGCAGAAAGGTCCAAATAACTGTATTTAGCCACTTACCACAGGACCTAAGGTGGGCTTAGATTATGGGCTGCGAGTGAAAGATCTCAGGGTTTATACAGCTTTCCTACTGTACCTGGTTACACAACCTTGACTCCCCAAGTAATGGGAAGAAGAAGGTCCTGTGTTCAAAAGACTGCTTTATAGATGTCCTTTAGCTAGTGCATCTGGCTTTCCTCTCTGACTATACAAGGAAATAGGATTTGTCTGCCTGAATAATAGGTGAAGTTAATTCTTCTTTTGGGCGCACAGTCCATAGCAGATGTGTAAGTTCATTTCAACCACTACAGAAAGCTGCTTTGTGCAGCCCAGGTAGTTAGTTTGCAACCTGAAGACCCAGCAAGGAGAGGAGCAGGGAGGCCTGTTGCTGAGGGAATCTGTCACCAAGCAGCCTGGCAGGAGCGGAGATGTCAGTGATATGCAATGTTGCAGACCCTCCAGCTCAAAGAGACAGCAGCACTGCAATATGTCAAGCGCATCGCTGAGCTTTGGCTCAGCGGAGAGGACAACACATACACCTGGGAACTGGGGAACATCTGGTGGAAGAAGTCACTTGAAAAATAACCTTGCAGTGGCTTGGGAGAAACATCTGTGCAGTAAATGACATACCACCAGTAATGGGAGGATGGAGAGACAGAAGTTGAGGAAAGCGTAAGAACCATCTTGTGTCAATAATACAGGGAGCTGGTGACAGCACAAGGGGAATTTAGGTCAGCACAAACTTCTTTGGCTATATAGCTTTTATGCATAGGAGCTAATACAGAAGCTGTCTAATGGAAATGACTGTGGAGCTGTTTTACCACTTGTCAGTGTGAACAAGAGGCATCCAAACTTGCCCCTTTTTCCCCATTCTCCACTCTGAAACTTTTTTCTCTGTTTTATTGTTTACTTCTTATAAAAGTTTGCTCATGCGTATTTCTTACTCTGTACATACATAACAGCAATCTGGGGAGGATATGAGTACTTTAAACCAGATGAATAATGTATCTTTCTAAGATATGTGGAATCTAAGGCACAGGATGATGTATTTTGTCCAGAACAAAACTAGTTCATATGTAGTTCATATCCCAAACCACTCATGCCTTCACACTGACTGTTATTTTATCCATTACTTTGGACAAATCTGTTATTCAGGCAGAGCAAAAATTCAAATTTCCTGGATTGTATCAGAAATAGTGTGGCCAGCAGGACTGGCGAGGCAATTGTCCCTCTGTGCTTGGCATTGGTGAGGTTGAATCTCAAGTACTGTGCTCAGTTCTGGGCACCTCAATACAAGAAAGACATCAAGGTGCTGGATCAGGTCCAGAGAAGAGCAACTAAACTGGTGAAGGGCCTGGAGAATAAGTCTTATGAGGAGTGGCCAAGGGAAGTGGGGTTATTTAGTCTGAAGAAAAGGAAGCTGGGGGGAGACCTTATCACCCTCTAAAACTACTGGAAAGGACATTGTAGAGAGGTAGGCACTGGTCTCTTCTCACAAGTAACTAGTGATAGAATAAGAGGGAGTGGCTTCAAGCTAGACCAGGGGAGGTTTAAACTGAACATTAGGATTTTTTTTTTCTCACTGAAATGGCTGTGAGGCATTGGAACAGGCTGCCCAGGGAAGTGGTAGAGCCACCATTCCTGGATGTGTTTAAAATCTGTATAGATGTGGTGCTTGGGAATATGGCTTAGTGGTGGACTTGGTAGAGTAGGGTTAATGGTTGGACTCAATGATCTTAAAGGTCTTTTCCAACCTAAATTATTCTACAATTCTATGCTTCTATGAAATGAAACATATTCCAAAAGGATGCATTCCCTTTGAGAGGTACTGGGTGAAATTCTCCAGGCTACATATCTTGGGAAGTCAGACTAGGTGTTTATTTTTGGTTTCATGTGCCTGCAGATTTGAAAAACAGGAAATAATTCCAATTGTCTGAATTAGTAGAAGTGAAAATCCTGTCAGGGACTGTGTCAATAATTTACTGGTATGTATGGTTGAGGGTCAATACTCAGATATGTACCCTGGACCTGTTTAGTTTAGTTTAGCTGTAGCCAGACCATCCTAAAGGGTCATGCTGGCACCTATCTGGAGTTGAAGTTTGGGACAGGAACTGGTTAATTTCTGGTCAACTTCCACATCCAGTTGTGTAGGTTCAAAGCCTACATGCTCCAGTGCAAACAGGTGAAGCTGTGTGCCTCTGACCTTGCAGACAGACACTATAAAGAGATTGGAAAACACAGTATACATAGAGTATTTCATCCACTGAGAAAAAGGCAGCAATGGAAGGGACATGACACTACAACAGGACAAGAACAGCTACTGCTAGGACCAGAGAAGGAAACTGTGTGAGAAGGTTAAAACATAAGGCTTAGATGGCACAGATCTAAAGAGTAAAATTGATGTGACATTCTTTGATACCTGCCTTCTGATTGTTTTCGGATGGGCTATGGGAAGAAGCCCTACAGGCTTGGGGAGGAGTGGCTGGAGAGCTGCCTGGCAGAAAAGAACCTGGGGGTGTTGGTCAATAGACGTCTGAACATGAGCCAGCAGTGTGCCCAGGTGGCCAAGAAGGCCAATGGCATCCTGGCCTGTATCAGAAACGGTGTGACCAGTAGGAGTAGGGAGGTGATCGTACCTTGGTGTAGGTGTAGGAGTAGGAGTAGGGAGGTAGGGAGTAGGAGTAGGGAGGAGTAGGAGTAGGAGTAGGAGTAGGCGGTGTAGGAGTAGGAGTAGGAGTAGGAGTAGGAGTAGGAGTAGGGAGGTGATCGGCACTTGTGAGACCACACCTTGAGTACTGTGTCCAGTTTTGGTCACCACAGCACAGGAGGGACATCGAGGGGCTGGAGCGAGTGCAGAGGAGGGTAACAAAGCTGGTGAAAGGTCTGGAAAGCATGCCCTATGAAGAGCATCTGAGGGAACTGGGTTTGTTTAGTCTAGAGAAGAGGAGGCTGAGAGGAGACCTTATTGCCCTCTACAACTACTTAAAAGGAGGTTGTAGAGAGGCTGGTGTTGGTCTCTTCTCTCAAATTAGTAATGATAGGATGACGGGAAATGGACTCAAGTTGTGTCATGGGAGGTTTAGATTAGATATTAGGAGGAAATGATTAGGCACTGGAACAGGCTGCCCAGGGAGGTGGTGGAGTCACCATACCTGGAGGTGTCTAGAGAATGATTAGATGTGGAGCTTGAAGATATGGTGTAGTGGTTAGAGAAATGCTAGGACAAAGGTTGGACTTGATGACCCTGGAGGTCCTTTCCAACCATAATGATTCTATGAGTCTATGATCTAATGGGAGAGGGGTAAAGGAACAGAGTGAGAGACAAAGAGCAGGAGACAAAGAAAAGTTAATTAGCTGCATGTGAATTTTGAAAGCATGGTGCTTCTATGAATGAACAGATGCAATACACTTAAGGAGAGATCTTTAACCTTCAGAGGAAGAACCTGAGTTCAGTGAAGTAGAAAAGCAGGACAGAAGGAATAAAACAAAATGAACAGGCTTAGAGGACTTCTGTCACTCACTGCAGTGCTGTGAGAAGGAGACTGAAGTCAAGAAGTCAAAATCCCTAGGCATGTTTTCACTAATTTTATGTCTGGTTTTCTTCCTTTCATCCTTCTTGACCAAATTACTATGGCTGAACTAATCTTCACAGCTCGCAGGTTATCAGCACCAAAGAAATCCATGTGTAAAATACAGACATTTTCTTCATGATGCATACCTGGGGTCTTACTATTCACAAATATTAAAACGATACTGTCATAATGAACCTTTACGGTTCACTGTTCTCATAAAAACTATTTCATAACAATATGAATTGTTATTTTGTAACAATTAAAGGGTAGCTTTATATTAGAAATTAGGAAGACAGTCTTCACTCTGAGGGTGGTGAGACACTGGAACAGGGAACTTGTGGATGCCCCATGACTGGATATATTCAAGACCAGGTTGGATGTGGCTTTGAGCAACCTGGTTTAGTGGGCAGTCTCCCTGCATATAGGATGAGGGTTGGAACGAGATGATCTTTAAGGTCGCTTCCAACCTGGCTGAATGATTTCCAACATGGATGAAATAATGTCTCTTGATAAGTTGGTGAAGTAGGAGGCAGTATTTGCTTTATGATATTTGAAATCTGTGCACTCTTCAGCTTTGTGGCTGTCACCAAAGCACAGATTCAGTAATGTTTCTGCTTTTCTACCAAAACTTTACTAGCTTCTTATTATTATAACTCTCCTTTTCCCACTGTTTCCCTCTTTTTTTTGCTTATGAGCCAACTTAGATTTCCATGCACATTCTTGAAAGAAGACCATTTTTTCACTGGGATTTCTATATATTTTCTACTTTTCATGAGGCAGGGAAAGCACGGCTAAATCCCATTTAGCCATTTCAGAAGATATGCTTAGTTTCATCATATAATGCATACTTGAACTCCAAGGGAAGTCTGTAAGACTTGATTTTCCAAGGGAAATCTTTTAATGTTTCCTACACTGTTACAGGGCATTAACACCTGATTGTCTTTACTGCACTCATGCCTGTTCACTCCCAGGCTCCCTTTCTTAAGCAAACCACAGTAAACCCACAGATGCCAAGACAATATTTACCAGGCCCCACTTTAAGAGGTGCTGCTTTTTTATTCCTACCCAAGAGATTTTTCCCAACATCCTACCCTGAGGATTTTCATTCTCAAATGATTCCATATACCCTCAGGACAAGCTCAGTATCCTGCAATGCTTTTTCAGGGTGCTAAACTATGGCATGAAAAAACACCACTGCACAGAGCTGCAAAACATCCCTCTCATTATTTTGCATCCTTTGTATTCAAAAGGACGCTCACAAAATTAATAGCTGTCATGGGACCACAGAAACAGCATTTGGGATGCTGTAAATACCAAGGCTGAATGCTCTGCGGTGTGTCTGTTTGGCCCACATTAGATGGTAACAGTCTTGATTGCTGTAGACACAATTAACTCATATAAAGTAGCTGAGAGAGGACACTATCCATGGTAGAGACTATGAGGAAAATATAAATATACCACAACAGGAATTTGGCCTGGGTCTGGTCTCTTTGGCAAAGAAAGTGGACAATCTTCCACTCTGATAGATTTCACATGGTTTGCATAGATAAAAGGATTTAGGACGTCTGAAAGGAAAAGGAGATTTCTGCTACATGTCAGCATGCTGCTGACAAGGTCTCATCAAAAATGCACCATGACCATGTCTCCCCCTTGGTTCCTCTGTAAAGCACGTAGCAACCTGTGTCTGCGCCACAGGAAAAGCTGTTTGAACAGATCGTCCTCAGGACTTGACACTGAATGCGATACTGCACTCGAGAATCTATGTAGTACTTTCTGTTTGTGACTCTGTTTATCATACTACAAGTCTTGATTATTCTAATGACACTGGGCCTCTTCAGAAACACATTGTTTATACCCCCAAGGAGTTTGCTGCACACACAAATATTCTCAATCTACTGTATAAACAAATGTGTTATTCAGCAGCCAGCTGCAGTTCTGCTGCTGATAACTGGCGAAGGGGCTGACAGCAGCATAGCAAATATTACCACTGCATCGACATAGTCTAAAGGCTTGTACAAAGACTGGATTCATCCTTCATCATTTCAGTGAGCTGTGGAGCTGGCATTGCTGTCTGCTTTGGGGTCCTTGGTAGATTTAGCTCAAGATGTCCCTGCTCAGTGCAGAGGGGTTGGACTAAATGACCTTTAAAGATTCCTTCCAATGCAAAACATTCTATGATTTTTTTGCCTAAACAAACAATCCTGCCTCTAAAACTTTGTTTTATCTTATTCAAGCAAATGTCTGATCATGTTTTTCAGAAAAGGATTCAGTTACTAGACCCACAGCTTTGGGAATGCATCAAGCATGGGTGCTTCTCTATTAAAAGCACATAAGTTGCAAGAAAATATGAGTTGGCAGATAGAGGAGATGTTTTTTCACTAAAATCACAGTGGTATTGGTGTTCACTGCCTCAGTTACCCCTGCTGATGCATAGAAGTCCTTTGTTCGCATACATATTTTAGAAAGAGACCTTCTAAGGCATTTAAAGTATTTAAAGCCTGAATTCAAGTTGGAAGGCATGTATCTATGAGGAGAGGGGAGACCAAAGGACAAAAAAAAAAGGTCAGAAAGTAAAAAAAAGACGTTCTCCAGTCAACTGTTCACTATTACACGAGAATGACTGAAATGATTAAGAAAGAAATGACTGAGTTTGATAGGTTAAATACAGCATAGTTGAAATCATATTCCAGTACAGAGGATTGGGAGCCAGTGGAGATCATTAAAAGTATCTGGGTGTTGAAATCAATTGGACTTAGCAATTGCATATTTGTTTCTGGTTTCTGACCCTTCTCAGCACAATGTAAACATTGCTCTCTCTCTTTGGTTTGGGGAATACCAAAGTTAGGTGTCATTCCTTCTTTCCTTCCGGACAGGCAGGTAAAATTTGGAGACCACAGTAAGCCAATCAGACTACAGTCTGCCAAAAGAAAGTCAAAAACATCATCTTGTTGTTCCAGACATGAAATGAGGGATACAAAGTCACTTTGTTAAACAGTAAGGGCTTTAAGAACTTCAAAGCACCTCAGTAGTTTAAAGCAAATCCAGTCTATACCCACAAACACAAATTCCCACCATACTGCCATTGCTATTGTGTTGATACTCCACAGTAGCCTAAGCTGGTCTCTGGAGATCAATGCTGTGAGTCCTTATTTCTGATCTTTTTTTTTTGCATGTGTGCTTGTTAGTTTTTCCTCCAATAATCCTTTCATTAGATGTGGATTTGTCCCTCTCTAAATGAAGAGCTGTCACACAACAAAGGGTGAGCAAAAGGTACAGCAGATAAATATATGATTGTCATTGTCTGTCCTTTCCTGGCTTCTTTCTTTGGCTCACACACATACCAACAAGAGTACTTACAGGAAAGGCTCTATAAATGTGTAAGAAATGTAAAGAAATTAAGCAAATTGTTCAACTGGTAGCACTCCTCTTCTCATTGCAGGTTCACTGAAGCCAGAAAGGTGATTGTGATTGCTTAGTTAGTATTTTTATTGCCTATTGCATTCTGGTTTTATATGTGCATCCCAAGCTATGTGTTAATATTTCATATGTCTCCGGAGATGTGGTTTGGGGGTTCGCTGGGGAGAGTGGACTGTACCACTCTGTCAAGAAGACACGGGAATTGATCCCTGCCATGAATGACATCAACATTCAAGACTTCTCCAAATTATAGGCAGGAAGGAGAAGAACTGAGATCAGGCCAGAGCTGGATCTTTTCTCTTGCAGAAGGAAGAGAAACAGAGGAAAAGAGAGAGCTGTGGCAGAGACCCAGGGAAAAGTCCTCACATACACACAGGTCCTGAGGGAAGCTGAGCAGAGGCAATAGCCAAAATTCAGCGAGGAAGGAGCTGCTTCCCAGCAGAGGCTCTGGCTTGCCAGGGTTTTGATACACATGAAATAGTCAGGGTGATGTCTATTTTATGGCCTGAAGCAGTCTGCTCTCCTGGCTCCCATCTGCCTTTTATCAGGGCTGGTGCTCATCATGGGAAAAAGAATACCCAGAGAAGAATCACTCCATTTTATTATCATTCCTTGTTTTCTAGTAATGCCAGGACACCAGCATTTTTGTAGCTGAAAGTCTCTGAGCCCTTCTCTGTGCTTAGACTCTGAGCAAATCTGCACAGAAATGTCCATACATAAACAGTAGATGTGGGGCAGGAGCAATTCTTCCCTGGCAGTGGAACTGAGGCCTTAAGTACACAAAGATGGCATAGAAGGAGGGTTTCTTAGAAATGTCTTAAACAGATTCTATGAAGAAAAATATTTCTTATGCTCAGCCTGTGCTCACTTTGTCCTGAGTGCTTTGTCCTTTCTTTTAAACCAAGATTTTGGTAAGTAAATTTATCTTTTCATCATGGAGAAGTTTCTGGATTTACATTTTCTTTGGCTAGTTAAAACCGCTATCTTCTAATTGCATTCTCATAAATTTGAAGGCCAGAAGAGTCATTATTTTAATGTAGTTTGACTTTTTGCATACTGCAAGATACAGGATTTAACCAGTGATTCCTCTATCAGGCCTGTAGCTTCTGGTTGAACTAGGGAGTTTCTTTAGGAAAGACATCTAATCTTGATTTAAAGACTTCTTTAAAGACTACTTAACAACTCATCAAGCTTGTCTGGGGTTTCTTCTTTGGTTTATAGAAGTAATGAACCGAGTCCCCCATCCTCCCCTCCTGGAGATACTTCTTAATGGAAAGTAAAAATGCCACAATTACGACACACCATGTGTAGGACATAAAACCTCACTCTCACTCTAGTATCTGTATCGTATTTAATAAAGTACCAACAGAGCAGCAATAATGTACACTGGGAATCAGGCATCATAAATAAAAGGGAGAAAATGTAATAATGGGAAGTTAGAGAAAAATATGAAAGCAGCTCTAAGATAGAAAGATCAGAAACAGAGAAGGGGGGGAAAAAAAAAAAAAAAAAAGAAAAACAACATCACAGCCAGGCATGGAAATAATGTATTTTAAAGCAGGTACATTTTTGGAGGATTCTTCCTGAAGAGAGAGAGAGATACACAGGCATGAATGTACACACACACACAACACATACACATGCACACAACTTGCCAGATCTTACCAGATGATGTAGTTGAGGCTGGCTGAACTTAATTAACTTGGATGAGTGGTTTTAGATTTTAACCTTCCTTGTTTATTTGCTTTCACTGTGCAGTGGTAAAGACTTTCAGACATGAAGGGGAGGGGAGGAATAAAGGGAGGGGTGAAATGACTCGAAGAAAACAAGAAGCAGCTCCATATTTGTCCAGTTGTTTGTTATTAAGGATGTAGGGTAATTGCTCAGCTGTTGTAAACCAGAACAGCTCTGATATTGATCTACACCATCTGAGAATGTGGCCCTGGGAAGTTTTACCTCTCTTGATTTGAAAGATAGTTAAGAGTTCCTTTTTCCTACAATGACATATTTGTTGCTAGAAGAATCACTGCAGAGACCTGCTGTCTGACACTAAATCCACCTGACATGGTTTGACCATGGATTGACCACATCTCTTAGCTTCCAAAACAAGCTGTCACATCCAAATTCATTTACAAGAATGGTCTGTGTCTCTTGCTAGCTCCCAGACCATGCCTGGGAACTGTTTAGGAGAGTGCTAATTTGTCTGGGCTGAGTTTGGAAGAATGAGCTCCAAAGCCAAGATATATATACATACATAGATAATATGGGCCCTTCCTCTCTGAATTTAGGAATAATGGGACATTTAACTCCCCTATATCATAGATTCATGGAATGGTTTGGGTTCAAAAGGACTTTAAAGATCATCTAGTCCACTCCCCCATCATGGGCGGGGCCATCTTCCATTAGTTCAGATTTCTCAAAGCCACATCCAACCTGACCCTGAACGCTTCCAATGATGGGGCATCCACAGCTTCTCTGGACAACGTTCCAGTGCATTACCACCCTTATTGCAAAAAATATCTTCCTCATGTCCAATTTAAATCTATCACTGCACCTTGTCCTGTCGCTACAGGTCTTGGCAAAAAAAGTCTTTCTTCATTTTATAAGCTCCCTTTATATATTGAAGGTCTTTATATACACAAAGATCTTTTTCTTACTCTCTGTCAAATGCCAATTTTAATATGGTTTCCAGCATGATCTAGAAGGCTGCCTCTCAGCCCTGACATAGCTTTTTTATTTCAGTCTTTAGACTTCATATGATGTGCATCGCAGGGAATTTTAATGGTAGGGTGTCTTTGTAAAATAGTTCTGGTGTACTTCTTAGTCAAAGGTTTATTTACTGATGTCTGGGGGTTTCTGCAGAGATAATAATCTGCATTTGGAAAAGAGAAGTCATCCTGGTTAATCTGAGAGGGATGTTTGAGCAGAGTTTAGCCCTGAAGAAAATAGCTGAGGTCCAAGGTCCAAAGTCCAAAATGCAGCTGAGGTCCAAGGGGATATAGGTTCCCATCTTCCTGCCAAGGGATCCTTACTTCTTCTCTCCTGCCAGTCAGAAAAAGAGCTGGCCTGGGCTAGGCTACAATGTTCTGGCAATGACTATCAAAGAAAATTAAAACAGCAACAGGAAGCAACAGAGGGCTGCAAATGTTTGTCCATCTGTAATCTCAGACCTTTGTTCTGGCCTTTTGCTCCTGACCGAGAACCTCAGCTCACTGCTTCTAAGGAAGGTGGATTAGTGCCTTGCACATAAATGCCCTGCCAACTTGCCACAGGGAGGGGAAGCTCACTCCTGACCTCAGCACTGACAGTCCATGCGGATGAGCAAGAGTCATCACGGGGAAGGATTCAACGTGACAGTGAAAAGACTGACAGCCACACTTTAAAATGCAGTTCAGCTCTGAACAGTGATGTGTAAAAACAGCGCATTCTCACTCAGCAAATCAGCTGCCTGGGCTTAAGCTGCTTCCCTAGCAGTCAAAAATAATAAGAAAAATGCAGAGGAAGATGTCACTAGTGTCAGTCCTGTTGAAACACTATTCTTTTACTTGCAGGTCAACTGAGCTGTACACTGAAGTTCTTAACCATTGTGGTGAAGCCTTTCAGCATTAGATAGCAGAGCTCAAAATGGTTCAGACACTCCCACCTGGCTTCTCAGACACTGCTGTCAAGGCTGCTGGTGTAGGGGAACACAATGTGAAATCTAGGGTACAGTAATTGCAATTTCCACTCATGGCTGGGAGGGAGAGGGGAAGGAGGGAAATGTAAGGCTGTCTATATTTTTAGGAAGTCAGTTGAGAAGAAGAAAGTGTCTCTAAAACCCTGCAAAACTTCAAGGCTTCTCAAGATGACCATGTCTGTGATGACTGCATAGGGAGACAGTAGAAGTGAGGCAGCACCAATGGCTGCTCAAGATCTTGCCTTCTTGGAAACATGTCTAACAAGTATAAACTGGTTATTAAAAAAAAACAAAACAAAATAAAATAAAATGAAGTAAAATAAAATAATGATGACAGTTATGACAGTGTCCATCTCTTTCAGCACCAAGACCTAGCATGTAGAGGACTCTCTTTAGTAAAGACCAAAGTCCTGGGCCCTTCTCAGCCTAAAGTTGCTTCAGCTACTGGATCTCACACACAAGATCCCATCTGCTCTCTGGAATGTGAATGTGTTTTATGTTAAATAAGTCCATGGATAAGAAACAGCAAGAGTATCTGAGCTGGGGATGAAAACACCAGGTGTCCCTTTCCCTTATCAAATACTCTAGACAAGGCATAAGGCAGGTTCCCTCTCACCTGATGTCTGCCTGGTCCCATGATGTTACTCCTGTCTGTACACTCACTCAGAATTCCCTGTAAAACAATGGTTACAATATCCTCTTGGGATGTACAAATAGATAGTTCCCAACCATTCAGGCTACAGCTGTCCTGAAGCCCAGGTCTCTTGCTTCTTCAGTGCATACTGTTAAATATTAAGCCACCATGGCAGATGTGGGTGTCCCTGTCATTATGGAGTAACAGACCTGTTTGATATAAAGGATAGTTGGTGCTCAGGGCCTGGGTCATGATGAGAGGTTTGGTTGGCTGCTTTTCCTACAGAATAAACACTTCTGACCTTGTGTTTAGATGAAGGTTGACAGTAGTATTAGTGGTGCTGAAAGGCTGTGGCCTGGGTTTCTGCCAGGTAGCTGGTAGGTTTAAGTCCTCATTTCAGAAGGCTCTGGGTTCACATGCTCTCACCTCTTTCTACTTGTAAAACAAGTATGTTACTCAAGGAAAACTGAATAGATGACATGGAGAAGTCTCTTCCAGAAGGCAATCTCTCCTAAAACCTATGCTGTGGTAGATAAATTTTTTTTTATTATCATCAAAATGTTTGTTCTTGACAAGAAAGAAGAGTTAAAAAAAGGGAAATCCCACCACCACCTCAGAATAAACAACAAGAGACTTACAATTTTTTTGGTAATTGGTTTGCAGTTCAGTAGATAACCAGTGATGGATATTTGACTTTCAGAGGGTCTCTGGCTATATTAACTCTTTCATGGATCCAGGAAGAGAATTGCAATCAAATGCAATAAATTTTTATCAATTCAATCACTACTTTTTCCTGATCACAATTTCAGCAGTCCAATGTCATACATGCCAGACACATGACGCACCCCACCACTAGGCCTCTTTTCCCAAAACACAGCTTCATTTTAGCTCATGAGGTACTTGCAGGGTGATATTAGCCATCTGTCACTGCAGTATCAGATGATATTAATGGCAACTGGCATGTCTGTTCAGTGAGCTGAGCTCATCCCTGCAAAATCAGATGGAGTACATTTCAAACAAAAAAAGGAAATCAGAAGAAGCCAAGTGAAATGGCAAAACTGCTACTGACTTGAACAATCCAGCAATTCATCACCTGAATGTTGTCCCCTGTGAATGTAAGGAAGACACAGAACGAGGCTAGGTCTGCAAAAGGTTTCTTCATTGCTTGTACCAAGTAATTTACTGAACCTCCTGAAGCTCCATGTCTGAGCATCTGAGCCTACAACTTTAACAGTGCACTAAAATTCCGTCTGGCAATAATATTTGGTCTCTGACTTGCCAGTCAAAATGCATCCTGCATCCTGACAGACTTGTTTTTCATGTGTGCTTCAGGGTAGGAACTATTAGCCCTACCATTCACCCAAGGATATCCGTAACTTAAAGTGTAAGAGTAGTCCCGTAGACTTCAGTGGGACTGAAAATATATTTACACATCTTAGCCATTCACTCATTAGTATATAAAAAACTTATTATATTTCTGTCAAAAGGAAATTTGAAGTTCACTTTCCAAATGCCAAAGGCCTATGCATTTACTAAGAACAATATTTAGACTTTCCAGCTTCTGTTCCTCAGGGCCAGAGAACTTGTACAAAGGAGGAAAATCACTCCAAATGGACTTTTCTTGTATCACAAGGATGAAAGAAAAAATTCATTAAATAAAAGATGGTCTACATTTATGGTTAAATATTGGATGTGTAATTTAAATGAGAAAGACAAGTTGAATGCAAAGAAATTACTGACACTTAATATTAGTCAGACTAATAAAGCAGCAATTAAACCTCATTATACAGCCATAAAATTGATGTGTAATAGATTGATTGCACCAAATGCTCGTACTGATGTTTGATGGCATATCACAGGCAAGGTGAACTTGTTCATTTAATTGGTGGATCAAAATAATTTCCTGCAATAGATTGATTTAACCTTAATGTATTTTTTGGCTTCAGGTGACATGGGTGACAGTACAAACAAATAAATAAACTGAATGAATGAAGAGTGAAAAAAGCCAGCTTGCTCTATGGCAAATACTCTCTATTCCATAGTATAATATTCCTTCTCCCAGGAGATCCACAGTTATTTGAGAATCTTCTTGCCAGCAGCACAATTTGGATCTTGCACAGCAGCACTGCTGCATTGTTCACTCCTTGAATTGAACGTGAGGAGCTGAAGGAAGTCTACATGTAAATGTTTTGCTGCATGTTTACAGCTGACACAGAATTCAGCACTTTGGAGTATATTAAGTCCAGTGATTAAAAGAAATTGTTGCTGGAAACCTAAAGGATAAGCAGTGAAGGGACCATTAATGAAAGTCTTTTAAACGTCTCCAAAATGGCATCTTTTTTTTTTTTATTTTGACAATAGATTCAGGCATAATCCTTATATTTAATCAGTGTCTAAGGGGCCACCATATCAGTTTCATTACATTTTTTAATAAAAATTATTTAAGTGGCTTCATGAGATGAATATATTTTTTTAAAAGGTTCAACACTTTGATGGTTATAAAATGGAATATTTGCTGAAGAAAAAGTTTTGGGTTTTGGTTCTTATGTACTTTCATATCACTCCTCACTAGTCATATAACGACTCATTATCCTTAGCTACCGATCTTTGCATTTCGCAGCATCATTACTAAATCTAAGCCACCATGCAGCAATAAAGCCAAATGAATAATCATATTTTCTGCTCCAGCAACGTCTGCCTTGGTCAAGAGAGCTTTATCTTTCAGTACGGACTTCATCTCTGCAGCAAGTGAAGGGCTCACAAACTGCGTAACCCCATGTCAGAGGGGGGAAGAAATTATCTGAAAGACAAAATTACTTTGACTTACCCCGAGGATCTTGTGACCAAGTAGGATTTTAAATCATGATCTCCTGTACAGCTGTACAAAAAAAGAGCAAGCATGTTCTATAAGGCAAAAAGAAAAACTATTTTTAAAAGCCTGAGAAGACTGAGGTCAACAAAATTTGCTTTTGATGTCAGGATGTTCCCAATGATTTTAAAGAATTCTACTTAGTAAAATCCAGGCATGGAAGTATAACATGTAAGAGAGCTATAGACCATCCCTCATTTTAGTGCTAGTGGTTCAGTGAGAAAATTTTCCTTCACAAAATCATGGAATCAGCAAACCTGCCACATACCAGGCTCGGAATTTCCAACTAGTTCTGTGAGAAAGTCATCACTTAAAAAACCCTCTTGCTTTTGTGAACCTTTCTCTTTCCTTGGTCTGTGACATGTTTTGTTCATGCTGATCAGTTGTGATTTGAACTTATTCTGGGTTCCAGCAGACCACTGAACTCAGGTCATATTCATCACTTCCCATCCTAAAGAGTTGAAGCTCCTTATTTTCAGATTCCTGAAGTTTCTCAGAACCAGAGGCAACTGCTGTATGAATGGTACATGCTGCATTGCTACACAGTCAGGTGAAACAGCTCTGAGCTAATACCCTGACATCTATCCCACTGCTCAAGTATGTGACTTCAGTTCAAGAAGAAATTCATTAAAATACCTACTGAAAGTCCTCTTTTTCAGTGTGGTTAAAAAAAAAAAAAGCTTAAATTACTTAAATCCCTTGGAAGGATGATGTTGGCAAGGGCCACACACTTCTATCTAGGAAATACATGTTCTAATGGTCTAAGTTGAGATTTTAAAAAGTGGAATCTACATTTGAGACCATATTTGGTTTCCCTAGATTATGGAATGCTTTTAGAAATGATGCTCACCTCATTTAAATGGAACTGTCAAAAGATTGCCTCTTTCAAAAGTCAGGCCTCATATTTGTTGTCTAAATATTAACATTAGAGCATGATTTTTGGCACCTATACTAGTAAATCTTAACCCACATTTTGTGAAATGTCATTTTAGATTAAAACCTCCAAATTTTAATCATACCTCATACTAATATATCAACTTCCCTCTAGTAGATTTTTATAGTTTCTCCCTTCCCAAACACTCCTCTCAAAGTGAAATGTACTGGAATATACAAAATGTGAAAATGCCACATATTGATACAGACATTTTCCAAACACTGTAACAAAAATATTCACGATTTTACTCCTTTTTCTGAGCAGCTCCCTGTAAAAGCCGTTGCTGTCTTTTCAAAATCAATAAGGTCAACCCAGCTAGTATGTGTTTTGGATCCTAAATGGCTCTTCTCTTTTGGTATGCAGCACCTTGTACACACTTCTGCTTGTTCATTCCTTATCAATCTCTGCAGTGTAGGCAGTGCTGCTATTTAATGAGAAGATTTTCGGTGGATTTATTTAGTCTGAAATGGACTGAAACATTATGCAGAGGCACAGCAACTGTCTTTGAAGATGTAAAAGGATTGCTGCAAAGGAAGGAAATGAACTGTTCTCTATATTTTCTGGGGAGGGGAAAACCAAGAGACTTAAAAAACAGCTAGGGAGATTCAGGAGAGGTCTCAGGTAAATGTACAAACTGCAGCATCAGTAGGGCCTGAAACAGCTTGTCAGGAAGGATTGTTGAAGCTTAACAAGTTTTTAAGAGGAAGTGAGATGAGCACCTAACAGGAATCATTTAACAGTTGCTGCTCCTGTGTTGGGGTAAGGGAATCATCTAAGCAATATGATGAAATTTCCACCTACACTGATTTCTCTGAAACCAAGCATTTTAAGAAGGAAGTCTTTCTACATTAGACAGAAATCTCTGATGGGCTTATAAAAATGATTCCTAGAGTTGTTAGCAGGCAGGTCTAAGTTTCCCCACCACAGGATTTAATATTTGAACAATTTGAAGAAGGGTTTGATGGGATGCCAGTAGTGTTTTGGTTAAGATTAGAGAAAGGGTAAAGGTTTTGAGGAAATGGGAAATTTTCTGATAGAATGTTAAATTCACTGAAGAATAGAATTCTAGGACAGAATTGAGATTATTTCCAAATAAATTTCCAATAAGGGGGGGGTGTCTGTGTAATTTAGCTCAAGAAAATTGTAATAATGTTTTAAAATTTCTCATCCAATTAGTTAATGCATTCAATATTTATTTTATGTTAAAATACCTTTAAAATAGTGCTTTGGCATGCTCAGCTCCCTTCTTGACTCAGGGAGTCAAGGCTCACTTAGACCTGACAGCTCTCTTTTAGAAAGCTGAGGTCAACTGAGATGACTTCTCTCCTAAAATACCCACAAGAATCCCCATGTGATACTTACAGATCCATCTCTTTAGCAGCAAAAGACAGCCACGCTCTATTACCATCCATAGCGATACACTGAGTTATCCCAGCTGTGTGCCCAGACAATGCATGCATGTGAATGCAAATGTACATATGCCTTCAGCTGATGCCCCTGTTGCCTCCAGCAAGATGGGAGAAGGAAGGTGGTGACTGTTGTTTCAGTGCAAGCCCTCTCTGTAAGCAGTAGCTGCAACCTCCTTCTCCCTCATCTCTCCCTCTGTGGTGGCAGCAGACAGACAGAATTTCCAGGACTGGCCAAAGTAGAATGTGGAGTGTGCATTTTTCCTGTTTCCAGCAGCCTCCTTGCTGAGGCGGCCAAGTATATTGCATGTCAGCAAGACCATCTTGGACCTGAAAAGAAACCACATAAGTGGCATGATCCTCCCAGTTTTAGGGAATAATGAAAGTGCTGGGGATAAATGTCACTACTATATATATGTACAAACAGTCTGTAAACACACATTGTGGTTTTCACATCCATATATAGTGTTGTTCTGAATTATCTGATGTCAGGAAGTGTAGCAGCTTGAGTACTGGCTATGGTGACCCATGGTTTTTCAGTAGCTCTTGTGCTCCTGATAGCTGAAGTGATGTGTAAGTAGAGTGAGGCAGGAAGAGCCAAGTTGTCTTGAATACAAGTAGCAACAATGTCAAACTCTCCAGGTTGTTTTGCACTGAAAGTCAGCCCAGTGACCTCAGTGTGATTGAAATGAGAGAGGACATTTCAGCCCATGCAAACAACACGCGGTGGAGGCACTTTGAATAAATTTGTAGGCAGCATATAGCTCCTCTGGATGATCTCCAAAGAGACAAAGCAGCTTTAGTCCAGCCAAGATGTAAAGCAGTCACGGCTAAGTGATCTGACATCCTCCTCAGAGAGCCAGCGATGCAACCTTATAGGATTCCCAAGAAGGAGAACCTGAGCTGATCTGTTTCTCTAAGGATAGTCATGGCACTTCAATCGCAAAAACACTTCTTCACTGCCAAGCATGTACAAAAAATTCCATGTGAGCAGGTTTAGAAAGAGGCAATAACCAATGGAAAAAACAGCAAAAGTCATTATCACATGGCTTTTGTTGCCAGTGATAATAGCAAAATTTAACAAACCATTAATTATTTCTCTGAGCCTGGGCAAGCTTAAATCATTGTATAGTGGCCGCAAATGACACCAGTGCAGGTCCAGGTCTGATTATTCATATCTAGTTTCACAATATTAGGGACCAGTTTTGCTCTCCATGTTGTTGTCACATCAGAAAGTTTCTTTTTATGAAGAGTTTGAATGTTCAACTGAACTTACTGATTTGCCAGTGTATAAAAATCTTTGACTCTTCTTAGTCACAAATATTCTTCCTAGAATATAATCAGAAATTTATGTACTATTCTTTTTTGATTGTTCTGTATTCATATATATAATAGTATATCTTTTTTTTTCTCTTCTTTTTTTTTTTTTCCCCACCATTAATTGATTCAGATTCCTTTGCAAGTGGGATAATGAACAGAAATGAGGGAAAGGAGAGAAATGGAGAAAACATTAAAAGGCTTCACATTGTTTTCATCCAACATTTGAGATTATCAGATATCTCAAGAAAGAATTCAAAATTATGTCAATGTACACATATCACAAAATCACTAAATGTATGCTTTTAAATCAATTTTACTCGTAAGATTACTAAAAGAAAATTTTGGTGCCTTGGGGGACACTAAACTAGCAGTATTTGAGGACTGGCTGGAAATATGAAACAAGCAGACATGTCCTGAACTGAATCCATTCCTATAAGATTTTCAGCCTAGGGCAGCATTCCTTGAAGGCTACACATATATCTACTTAACTATACATATGATGCTCCATCCCACTGAAACCAACAGGAGCATTTACTGTTCATCAAGTTAAGCATTTACATAAATCTCTGTGATAATGTAGTTTAATCGAAGACTCAAGTGCTTGGATAAATCTTAGGTTATTCAAAGCAAACTTCAAAGCTTTATACATTCACTTAGCACAAATTATTACCCAAACAAATCAAATGGACTGTATTACATGTGAAGTTTTAAATTCATAGATGTAACATTTCAGTGGCTTTTTCCATTCATCTGCATCTTTTTTACCTCACTGAGAAAGGATTCCTTATTAAAGCTGGTAAAAAAAAAAAAAAAAAAAAAAGCCAGAAAATGCCTGGAACAAAGTAACTGTAACTGTAAAATGTCCTTAAAGGCCAATTAGAAATTGCAATACTGGGAGTTTTATTACAACTAACTCCTCCTTAATTATCAATCAATGGATTCTGTTGGAAAAAAAAATCTCAAATTCACAGCTGGGAAAATGATGCTAATTATTTTCTGTTAATTAAGGCTGTGCTGGGATTCAGACTTGCCATCCTTCAAATAAAGGATTGACATATCAATGCTAACATAATGCTTAGGGTCTTTTCAAAGGCTTTATTTCTAATGGTAATAAATTGGTGTCACGTTATTTTAAGTGTCTTAAGCTATCGTGCTATTACCTAGCTTTGATATATACTGAAATGTATGTATCTGTCTGTTCTGGTGTGGAAGTTGGATATTTATACTTTTGCACTGTAGATTCTCTGTAGTGAGAATGAAGGAGCATTAAATCATTTGGAGCTGAAAGAAGTAAAGCTAAAAAAAATTGAATGGCAGGATTCCCCAAATATCACAGAAACTGAACAGAATAAAACACTCGAGTAAAATTCTGGCCGTATTATATTCAATGACACAGTTTTCATTGACTTTCAGAGACCAAGATCTATTTTACTGTTGTCAAACCTCCAGTCGTCCTTCACTGCCTCCTTCATTGTGGGAGTTCCCTAAACAACAGGCTGTGAGATTTCTCATGTCTTTTCTGTGAAAAAGACAACCAAGCTTAATTTATTAGAAGAATCTTTTCTCGCTTACTTCATATATGTTCCTCATTATCTACCACATTTCTTATAGCCAAGACTGATGAAAGTAAGAAATAAGATGGTGGAAACAGATAGGAAAAAAAGGAAAAATAAAATAAAAAGTAATTTTTTAAAAATTTCATATTCTGTCAGACTCACTGTGTTATATAAGTCAAATAAAGCTCCATCTGAATGCATGAACAATCTTAGGAATGCTTGGCCTAAGATTTAGGTAAGTTTTAAGAATCTGTTAACAGTTTAAGACAAAATGAGTATGAGGGTGGTGCTTTGTTTAGGGTATTGCTCAGGATGAGATATTACAGTCTCTGTTTCTGAAAGACAGATGTCAGATAACCCGCTCTGAAAAGATACACCTCATACAACAGTATAGGTTCTTGTAATCCATAATAATAAGCATTTTAAAATACCTGAGAGATGTTGGACAGGAGCAGCTATGAGAAATAACCATGTTATCTCCTTCCTCCCTCTCTCTAGAGAGATGTTCTGGAGAGACCTGCTGTAAATGTTAGAGCAGGACAATTCCTCCTTCCTCTAGCCTCTATATGGAGAATACCAACTTAATTACTACACAGGTAAGTACTGTTTGCAGTGAGATTTAGTCTGCAAAGGCTGAGTTTGTTTGGCAGATGGCATGAAAATAACTGTAACCCAGTTACAGTTGACCAACTAGAGCATAGCACAGACAAACCAAGAGAGCAGGTGAGTGGTTCACCCACTGTAATTTAGGCATCTACAGATTCAAAGTGTGACCACCACCTTCCTTTCTAATAAGCAGAGAGAATCAGGCACCTCCATATGCTATTTTGTCTCACTGGGAAATAACATCTATGGTCAAATGTATTTTCTCTTCATGGTGAATTTCTCCTCAGTCATCAGAAAGTGATTCTGTCTAACTCCGACTCGAATACTCACCTTTAAGGTGTCCAAAATTAGCTGTTCCATTATTTCTAGTCTATATGCCTGTTAGAACTCTTCAGCAATTTATTCAAAGTTCATGACTGGAGACAATGCAGCGCTTTCCACTTCAGTTATTTTTCAGACCTGGAACATTACCTTTTACTTGCGTGTAGTATCAGTGCAAGTGGATCCGTGGTTTTACAAGCTGTTCTTGCTGCAGAACCCTTTTATGCTAGGCACTGTGCAAGGGGTAGTAAAACAATTCCCAAACCCTGTAAGAGAACGTCACAAATCCAAGGCAATTCATCCAGAAACCAAGAATTGAAAGAGGAATCCAATGATTCACCACCCAATATGAAGAATTTTAGTAATTACTTAATAGAACAAAAAGGCTGTTGTGGGTGCTGGGTATTTCTGGTGGGTGAAGGTTGAGGAAGCTGTTTTTAGGGATCTTTATAAACCTAATCTCCTCTAAAATCTCCTGCAAAAGTTTATGCAACGGTGAAAACCCTATTCAATGACCTCACTGGTCCCGTCCTATCCTCTTCTTCTACAAATACAAATTTTTGTTTCAAAGCATATTGAAGTCATATTTGTATGGCATAAAGAAATACACAAATGGACGGCAGGCAAGTTAGGACAATAGATTTAACTCAACTTTCACCATTTCTTCAAAAAGCAAACCAAGTGGAATCTGGAGTGTGTTCCTTTACATTTACCTGATCTTTATCTACCCCTAAATAAAAAATATTTTACCTATGCTATGTGATTACAAAGCTTTCTCTCAGCTTTTGTAATTCATTTGTGCCTTCTAGCAGTCATGAGTCATGGGTCTTTTACACTTGTCAAGTACACCTAATCCCTACCCTTCATGGCCCAGAAATCCTAAAGATGGCTGAACATGTAATTGCCTTGAAGTGTAAAATATTTCCCACATTATTTATTATAACATTGCCTGCTAGCACCTCTATAGTTAAGGTTGTGTCAGCATTTTCATTATAAGCCCCTATTTTCAGCTGTAAAAATGTGCTTCAGGCTGGAAGTAAGAATGCTAGTGATTTATTTTTTTTTACTATTTAAAAAAAAAAAAAATACTTTGGACATTTTTCAAGTTACTCCATCTGTAGTCATAAACACATGCACATATCCATGTACATGTCTATTTACACCTGTATGTGCACATGTGTTAAGGAATATCTAGCATGTTATAAATATAGAAATAGATATTGTTATAATAGCTCATCATTATTCATTTCTGTTTTCCACTCCTGCTCACAAAAATTGTGGGTGGGTGGGAGCAATTTTACTGATAGCACAAGTTTTATTCTGAGTTGTTGTAGTGTCCTTTTTCTAAGCATGCTGATAGATAGCAATAATAAAATATTTACTCTTTTAAAAATCTTATATTTTCATTCTGCATGGATCAAATTTTCTTCTGGAATAATTCCATCAAAAGTATTTTGTCTATATTCTTGGATCCTGAACAAAAGACCAACTATACTGAGGTGTTACTACACAATGTGCACATGATTTAGTCCAGCACAAAGGATGACTCATTCTATCAGGTCTTGTTTTCACATAGATGCAAGGATGTAAGCTCTAGCAGAAGGACTTTGCAGAACTAGTAGCTGAACACTCATCTGAATTTGAGGTACATCAGTTTAGACCCCACTGCTCTTTTCCACATCTAGCATGGATCATGTAGAGCTAAGATTTAACATAAACTTCTATCGGTTTACACATCTCTTAAGAGTTGACTTACTGTATCTAGTGTCGCCTCACCATGAAGGCACTAGTTACAAATATCCTGTTGTATACAGCCTCTATATTTTATGGTTCATGGATTACATTATCAGCTTTGTATGCAATTTGGGATTTTATTTTCTCTTTATTGCTATTATCATTAGTACTGGCAATAAGAGCAATAATATGACTAGACCAGCAGAGGTTTGACAGAAACAGGAGGAAGATTACTATCTGAAAAATCTCTCAAATTTTGGTTTTTTAACTACTTATGTGCTCCTTCTGTTTCCTCAATGTCTGAAAAATAAATGAAGAAAATAAGGAGGTAGAATGTTACCCATTGTTGCTGGTGTCTAACAAGGTATTCCTGGAATGAATGCTAACCTTAGTCCAAATGACCATATGCCTTCATTCTAGAACGGGAAGAGGAAGTTATCACATTACTTCAGTCATGATCAGTATGCTCCTCTGACCCTCAAAATACACAATTCCAGCTTCAAGGTTTTGAATGCAATTGTACGTTATGGCCTTAGTGCAGTTGACCTTCCTTTCCCCATGTATTTCAGAATTTCCACCACTTCTAAGTCAGGTAAAATATAAACAGACTTTTCTGTGGGATGGGGCTTTTGAACCATTCTGGATGCATCTTTGAAACAAAACATTGCAAAATGTCTAATAGTTTGTGGAAGCTGTCCAGAACACCTGGATTCCCATGATCTCAATTAGATGATTAGAAATGTTCCTCTTAAGAAAAAGGTGGAATTTTTCTGGTAAAATATAGATATCTGGTTGTTTACATGTGAGCTGTCTTTTTATTCAGTTAAAAAAAAATGTTGCTTTTAAGTGTGACTCATCTAACTTTAGTAATTTATCCCAGAAAGGAGCAGGACCTAGAAATTCATGTCAATCTACATTGCCAAGGGTAATGTAGATACCTGCATTAAGAGACATCTACATGGGAGTCCTGTCAATTAAAGTCTATAGTAAGTATCTCTGTTTTGTTATAAATACCCATAGCTATATTGGTCAAACTTTGCAAAGCTGCAGATCAGTAGTTTTGTCCTTGCATATAGCAGAGAATTCAGCTCAAACACAGAAATCCCATAGTTTTCCATTATCTATGGAATTCCTTGCTTTTTTATTATCATGTCACATACAGGATTTTAAGGACATAGACTAAGATTGTACAGGGATAGGGGCTGTATAAATATAACACAGATAAATGCAAGATAGTCCTTATCCACACTAGGAAAAAGGCAGACATGGTCACAAAGACACAGTGTGTTAAAGAATACCTGAAAGAAAGTGGTTGTTATTTATTTATTACAAAAACAAACAAACAAACAACCGAAAAAAACACAAAAAAAACCCAAAAAGAAGTTATAACCTTCATCCACAAAAGGCTGCCCAGGCACATCTGTCCATTCAGGCTGTGTTACTCTAAACCTCCCTTCTAGATTCAAGCAGTACTTCATGTCTGACACGCGATTCAAAGCTTTCCCCATGCAGAGAATGAGTTACACTGCCATTTGTTAAGGGTGATCTTGGAAAGAGAGAAGTATTTCTGACTCACCTCCCTAGTATTTTTGGAGTGGGCTTTATCTTTTCTTGGTTTAGGTATCTGAAAGTCAGACAGATATTTTAGTACAGTCTATAGAAGGAGATCCTGAGAAACAGATTAATCTGAAAGGAGATGGTTCCCATCTGACTTAGATGGGAAGAAGAAGAATCACCTCATCTGATTTTATTTATTGAAATTGTAGTTACCAGCACAAGTTTATCATCTAGAAGATGACAATAGCTCAAAAGCAACGGTCTTGGAACAAATACATTTCTGATTTTAACATAGAAGAAAATCACAGTATAAGACCAAAAAAAAGAAACCCATGGAACTGAAAAAGGTTTATATATGTTTATTTTATCTAAACTCTTACAGGGGACTATTTCATCCCAATCCAAAATGCTGAGGCATTTCCTGTGCATAAGTGTGAGTTTATATTTTAGACTAAGGAGACGTTTGTTCTCCTTTTACGGGGTTTTGACATTGATGACAAAACTGGGCCAATTTACTCATCTGCTGGAGTTGGACACACATTCTTCACATTGTTACCAAAATTACCTGGAAAATCAGACAGTAATTTATTTTACAGGTAACTCTTCCAACTCTTAATCTCTTCTTAAATTAAGTCCACAGTTCAGCTGAGGAACTGAACAAGCAATTTCACTTGGAACCTATAGGTCTGCAGCTCCAACCTTTTCCTTGTGGAGTTTTATTTTGTTCACTGGAGATTTCTTTGATATAGAAGGTGATATTTTATAACTAGCTTACCAGAGGATGACCTATGATCTTGTCCAGTCTACAATAGTTTAATATTTTTTCCTGTCTTTAACTGCTGTTTGAGTGTCTGCAGGAACTCTGTGCCCCAAGACAAAATGAAAGAAGAATTCTTAGTGGAAATAATTATCAAAAACATTGCAGTTCCCAAGTCCCTTTTTATTACTGTATATTGTTGTGTAAGAAATAACTAAAAGAATTGAGGTCTTAGCTATTTATTTTCATTGTCTACAGAAGAAAATTAGGCAGCTAGCCTACTATAAACGTATAAAGTTTTGGTGGTTGAGTCATTATCAAGTTCAGACCTGGTATTTTGTTTACTCAGTTTGGATAGATGAAAAAGGAAAGAAATTACACAGACCTAGCAGTACCCCTCTTCTATTTGAGTATCATTTTCATTCTGGTTTTACTGAGGAATCAGTATAATGACTGAAGCTGCTAACATATTTTTCCCTGAGTGTCAGACTAGTTTTCACTTTTCATTGAAGGGGTTGCTTTAATACATGAAACTAGATGTGTTTTGTCCTACAATTTAAATGTCATGTGTCCCAAAGCCATGCTTACACTTCAATTTTTATTTTGTTTTCTTTTCCAAGTTAGTTGCCTTTATCTGAGTGATGTTAACACCTGATATCTGAAGAGAGAGACTCAAGAAATCAATCGGTAAAGCAGTATGGGACTGAAATCATGACTCTTCCATGACTTATCTAGAACAGCATTTTAGTACCATTCAGTTGAATATAAAGAATGTGTATTATTTATAGACTATGACAGGTAATTCTGTATCTATCACACCATACTTTCTGTGGCTACTTCAATATTTTTATCCTTTTTTAATTTTTCTCCCTTTTGGCTTAGTACCTTGGAAATTTTACTGTACATTTTTTTTTTTAGCAATACCAAAAAATGATTAATTAGAGACGATAAACAGGAATTTCACTTTACATACTCTTTTACATGTTATCCAATAGGTAAAAGTTACGTGAAACTACACTGATGACATTTTATCATTACTTTTTCTTTCTGTTGACTTTAACAATGCACTAAAACTCAGTATTGTTGCAATACCGAAGAGCTTCCATGTAATGATATAGAGGAATTTAAGAAATAAGATATTAAAAAAAAAAAACACCAAAAAAACCAAAATACCTGTTTCTAGTAAATACAGGCAAAACAAAAGTGTCCAAAATTTTGAAACCTTAAAAGAAAGATTAGTATAAGGTGGGTTTGGGGTTTTTTTTGTTTGTTTTTCTAAAAATGTATTTAATTTCTACACTGATGATAAGAAATTGTGTGAACATTGTTGATGTTCATGTATGAGTAAACGTCCACCAATACATCACAAAGTAGTCATAATAAGGGGATAGCTAATGAGTTTTTCTTGTGTATACACAGGGCATAAGAAATACCTGCATTCCCTTTATTGATCTGATCCCTAACAGATTTGTAATATTGCAGTAATATATGAGTAAAATAAGAATAGCCACAAGAATAACAATGTTAACAGTAATAAAACCAGCAGCCATGATTTTTTTTTAAAAAAAAAATCTCTCCAACTCTTAAAGCTGCTATGTTTTTCTTCTTTCTTTTTTTTTAGTCTTTTCCTCCTTCAAGATGTGAGATAAAATGGGTTAGTATCTTTTAAAATTTCTTATTGCAGCTACAGGTTCATGTTTGCTTAATGCAGTCGCCAACGTGCTCTGAAATGTTACATTAAATAGCATCAGTCTGTTATCACATCAGAATTTTCAGAAATATTCAGGGCTGGGGAGGAAACACACCTCTTTCTGCCTTTTTTTTTTTATTTTTCAACAAGGGAAATCAAATTGCAATATTCTTGAGAGTCTTAGGTTTGGTTTAGTATTCTAAACTCTCTGGGGAGAGAAAGATGCAAACTCATGTTCGTTGACTGATTACAGACAAGCTGTAGATTTGTAGTTCTCTCTGGATGCGTGACTTCAATGTGTTCTTCAATGTGACTGGAAAAAGGTGTCCCTGCTATATACAGAAAACTATACGGGGGGGGGGGGGGGGGGGGAATTAAAGCTGCAAAATTATATTAATGTAATGGGATGTGTTATGTGTGATTAATTTTCCTGTGCAATTTCTTGATCTGTGGTCACGGGATATATCCCAAAGTCTCTTATATTCAACAGGGCTCTTTCCAGTAACCACAACTTTCAGACATATAAATTGGCCCCAAAGGTTGCATAAGCCCTACTTTGAAGCCTTGCTTTTTATGAACTCACTTTATTCTTTCCTTTTGACAAACACGGCATCAGAATTAGAGTGGTGGATTCAGAACTCCCTCTGCACCCAAACTTCAGGGAGCTGAAATCTGGTGCTGGAGTCCTGACCTCGTTAACAAACAATAGGAATTTTGCTACTGGCTTGAATGAAATCAAGATTTCACTCTAGAAGACTGAGACCTAAGACTTATCTCTTGGATCAAACAAGAACACTAGCCCTAAACATTTATCTTTGATGAGGAAGTGCAATTTCAAGTCAGTTTGGGCTTTGAAATCTGTGGTTCGGACTTATTTCAAAGATGAGTTCACATGATTCAGTAGGCTTTGTAATCTGTGAATTTCATGCTTTAAAAAAAAATAGCTGGCAGCAGAATTAGTATGTACAGAATAATAACAGTCCAGTTCAATTGCTATTTAGTTTGGAATGGTTGCTTTGAGAGCTTGTTAGAAAAGGGAAAAAATGCAATGAGAAGAAATATTTACTGTGCAAACTTTGCATGCCAATAAAGAAATTATAGAGAGACTATTGTTAGGCTTGACTCTGTAATTATAATTGAAGCACAAAGATGATCAAACACAAGACCATTTACAGTTAATCATTTTGACATCGCTTGATTTTTCTTGTGAACCATAGAATAGAAGAATCAAACAACATTATATCACAAGAGCCTAAATATTAGGTGGTGCAAATCAACTTAGCTCCTTCAATTTAAACACACAAGCCACTTTGCCTCAGCTGGTGGTTTGGCCTTACATATCCTTGTTACAGTTTGAATCAGATTTACTGGAGGGAAAATTACAAGTTTGATGTCAACACAATCTAGCAAAGAACTTGCTATGCAACAGAATCTGTTCATGACTGTCTGGATTATTTCTTATAAATTACAGAAGGAATTTAGAAACTTTTTGTCATATCAGAGACTATTTCATTATTTAGAATACATTTATCTCTCTTTTTTTTTTTTTTTTTCAAATAAAAGGCAAAAACATCATTTATGTTGGGAAGTAAATTCCTGATATTTTGGTTATTATTACTATTATTATTACACAGAAATTGCCCTCACAGGACCTTGGTGAGAACAGTACCCCATGATGTTAAACATATAAATGGAAGTGCTCTCACCTAATGATTACCATCTAGAAGTACACGACCTAGTCATTCAATTTTTCACCATCTAGGCTCTGTCAGAAAACTTCTCATCTGTTTTAAGATGGGAGAAGTCAGACTGTAGATGTGTTTTTACAGAAAAAGGAAAGCCTGAGAATAACTTAGGTATCTTACCTTTAGGAATCTCACTGTAGGTAAAATGAGTCTCACATTCATCTCATAACCTTGAAAAATGTCATATAAAACATATTAAAAAGGGGGAATAGAGTTAAATGCTAACACACTGCTGCACTGAGACAATAGGACCCATCTTTAAGTAGCCCTTTAGTGCCCATGTCCATTTTGACTTAAAAAATATTTGTAGTCTTATTCTAGGACACTTCAAAAAGATCTCATCATTCCAAATGAATAGGCCAGAACTTGGACAGCAGAACTATTCTGCTTCTCTTCCAGTTTTTTGAATTTCAGATCTGATACTAAACTTCTAAATCAGTGTGTGTTGAGGTAACCAAATAAGATGGCAAATTACAAGTAGTATTGTTCATCTGTGAACATATATTAGCCTGCCTGAGAATTTCTAATGTGCTTCCCCAAAATTTCTCTTCATAAACCCATTTAATGAGCATTTTTTAAACTCATTAATTATTTCAAAATTGAATGAATGATAGTTGAAGCTGCTTTTTCAATTTTCATATAGCACCCCATATAATCAATAACTTATATATGAAGGTGTCATTATTCTTACTGTCAATTTGTATTTGCACATTCTGTTTCCTTCTGTTCACTAACCAAGCATTCATTCGTTGCTGCTGTATGTGTTCACTTCCTTCTTAACAGTGTAAGACATTATTCTGACCTCATGGTGCTTGAAAGATGAGTCAAATTAATATGTTTCCAGGATTCATGGGGAACTGATTAGTTGTAAGGTAACACACTGCCATTGTGATTAAGAATCCCTAGGGGATGCTGGACATCATTGGCCATGAGGAAAAAATCAAAGCTACTTTTAGTATCTACAGATGGGGCCACCTTCTGCTTTCAGCAATTGGCCTAAATCAGGATTATCTCCATTGATTTCCATGGTGCTCATCAAGATTTATATCAGATGAAAAGGTGTAACATTTGCCTTTTCATCAATGGAGAGGAGATTATGAGTCTATGAAATTTCACTGGATCAGATCTATTCTGTGAGCAGTTCAACCAACAGATCCCGGGTATCAATGCCATTACTATGACACTTTAATTCACTTCCTTTTACTGTAGTTATCCCTTTCAATGTCTGGTGCTGTATGTTCCTCCTGAATATATCTGTGGATAGCAAACATCTGTGATTTCTGACTCTTTGCATGGGCTGGAATAGTTTTGCCAATGGAATGACAGGATCATGCTCATTTATTATATTACAGGTCTTGCAAATATTACCAGAGGTATTATCAGATAGGAAGGTTTGTGGTTGCTGCAATTTCTTGGATTCCTAATCAGTTCATTTGTTCTTTCAGTCATCTATTCAGCTCCTGAAGAATAAAAGTGTCTGGAAAACTTTAAAACACCTCCTTCCATTTTCATTGCTTCTGGGCTACAGTGCACTCACTAAAGCTCCAGTAGTAAATAAAACAAGCATTGAATAGTTCATACTTATAATCCCTACTGTTTAATTCTTTGGATGGCACAATTCTGAACTGCAACAGCTAGCATTGCTTCAGCTAATATTCAGGAAAGGCTTTTACAACAAGCATGTGGAAGACACTCATCATCTGGGACCAGGGAAGAGAGTTGTGCCACATGAATGTGCTACAACATACCTTTTGTCTGCACAGCCCAGGAAGGCTCCTTGACTTATTTAATTTAGTCATTTAAAAATAACCTGAGCTACTTCTGAAGATGACTGGCATGTAAATCAATGGCAGGGAGCCAGGGGTTTGAGGTAAAATTGCAGTAGTAGCTTACTTTGACTACACAACACAGGTGTTGCATAGGTACATGGACTTTGCTGTGCAGAGCTTTCATGCTAAGCAGAGTGGATGATAACTAAGTGTTCACATCAACTGAACATCAGGTCAGTGAAGAGGGGGGAAGGACTGGACTCTTGGTCGTCTTTGCCCAAGGACTTGTTAATCACTCTGGAGAGGAGAGAAATTTTAGTGCCACACAAAACAGAATAAGAATTATTGTCATTATTCCTTTTAAGGTTTTCATTACTGCTATCATTTAATTAATGATGTATTCAGAAGAGAAACGTAATGCTAATAGTAGTTGCTGAATCAAGCAAGGGTTAAATCTCCCAACTTCTAACTGCAGCAAGATCAATAGCATTAAGTTACTTGGATCCTTTCTGAAGTCTGCTCCTCTCCTTTTTTGCCTGCCATCCTCTCTTCATCTTTTTTTCCTGTGACATTTAGGTCCTCACCCGAGAAAGGTAATGCGGTTTCTTTAAGAAAATACTTATAGTAATAAAAAAAGACTTTAACAGCAAAAACTAATAATTGCTAAGGAGCCAATTAAATTCTGAAAGCGAGATGAAACCCTTCTTATTTCCCCTGGTGATTTTATGCTTTAAACTCGCTTCCGTGTTGGAGGGGGGAAAAGGGAAAAAAAAAAAGAGGGAGAGAGAGAGAAAGAGAGAGAGAGAGAAAATATAATTTCAGAAGCTGACAGAACTCATTGTTCGAGAAATTTTAAATTCAAAAAAGTTAATAAAGCCCAACTATAAGATGAAGGGAATTTGCATTTCACAGATTAACAACATGTACAGCAAGAAAGGCGATCCGCCTTGCCCCAGGTGATAATTTAAGAAACCTTTGCATATTTTATTTAAAACTGGGCCCAGTTTGGCTGGGTAATAAAACAGACAGATAATGATTAGAAGGTCGGGCCTTCAGGGCACACAGCTTGGGCCCTAGCAAATACCAAACAATGATCCCACAAGCCTGGCTTGCTGAAGATTAGTCTAATTGCCTGCTGATGTTTTATTTTTTTTTTTCCCTGAAGTTGTGGTTTTGGTTTTTTTTTCCCTCCTTCTCCTTGAAACGCTAAACAGGGTGGCAGTTTGATATTAGCATTTTTTTTTTTTTTCTTTTTAATTTTTTTTCTTTTCATTTTAGGAATATATACACAAACACACATGCACGCACGCATGTGGTCACACGCACACACATGAAGAGGCAAATGAAATCCAGTTTAAACCAGCACCTGCCCTTCTTTTCTTTAGATCAGCTACAGTGGGTGAATATGTTTCATTTCCATAGTTTTTATTGCTACATAAATCAGTTTTCTAACTAGTAAATAAATACTCAAAGATTTCTCATGTTAAAACTTCAGTAAAAATTTTTATGGGAGATTTTTAAATTTTTTTTTTACGGTTGAATACTTGCAAATTCCATAAAAATTAATTAATAAGCTATACATGAATCTAGGTATCGTGTGACATGCATCTTCCCTTGTTACATGTATATAGAAAACACACCACACCTGATAATTTTGAATACTTGCATATGTGCACAAATATCCACACATACAACTACATACACTTTGAGGTTTCAGAGAGCATTTGTTCACTCAGTGGATCAGCTTACAAAACATAGGGCTATACTATAGATGCTATGATTTTAAGCTGCTTGAAAGGAGATACAGCATTGTTATATAGAGACAATCTTTCCAACAGTTGTTGTCACCATGGTTTTTTAAATGCTTTAGCAATATATTCCTAAAGGTTCACACAAGCACGTTTGAATGCAAGGATTTCCTGTCTTCGAAATTTCTGTGAACACTGACAAAGGTCTATAAAATAGAATTAAGTTCCCTCTTCCAAATGTTTTCCAACCCAATGGACTTGCAAGTGAAAAAGTCAGAGTAGAGAGCAAATGAGATGAGGGAATCTGTTTTGCTTTTATATTCATGCTGTTTTTGCTCTGATTTTTAAAAATAGTGCTACTTTTTCTTAGACCCCATAATGCATTGAAAACCAGATTCTGATGTCATTGCATTCTTTACTATGCAGAATCAATCTTCACGAGCAACTATGAAGCACTGAATGGTCTCCTTTTATGATCCTCACACCTGAAGGATTCATTTGTCCATGAACTCCAAGCACACATATCTCTCTTTGGTTAGGTTCAGTGCAGGCTGGTTATGATTTTGAATCACAGAATCATTGAATGGGTTGGGTTGGAAGGGGCTTTCAAAGATCACCCAGTCCAACCATTCTGCCATGGGCAGGTACAGCTACATCAGAAGTAGACATAACAACAGTTCCCCAAGAAAACTGTTCCTCTACTGACAGATTGGCCTTGAGCACAGGACTACCAAGTGGGACCAGCTTCAGTAGGCCATACTGACTCATTTCTTTTCTCCACAGTTTAGCTCTATTAAGTCAGTAGCACTTTAAACAGACACAGGAAACTGAGCATGACTTATTGGGCACCTTGGTGTGTGTGCACTGAGCTACCTGTATAAACCACAGATTAAATCTAAGTCTGTAAACCAAAAATTCCAATGAAGAGACATAGCATGGGCAATACTCCAATTAGTCTGAGGGACCTCTTCTATTTACTTCTTTTTTTTTTTTTTTCAACACATCCCATGTTAGCCACTATGGGCCATTTCATTTCTGCTTTCATTTTATGTTTGAAGCTGTGGGTGTTTGGGTGCTTGCTTGCACACACCCATACACACGAACCTATAACTGATTGATTGAAACGTTTCCTCAGATAACAAGTTATACTATAGCATAGAAATCTAAAGAAAATACAGTATATGAACAAGAGCAAAGGTTTTTAAAAGTTGTAACTGTGATAGCAGAATTCTGTGCAAGTATATGTGCAATATGCAAACACACACATAGATGTATATATAAATATATTTATGGACAAATTTGTCTATAACAGAGGCCCGCAGCAGTTTTGCCCTCTCAGAAGCATGCACCACTTCTAACTGAAGTTAGCTATGAATGCTCAGGACAGATTCTGTCCTGTTGACTGGTCTCATCCATCACTAGTAGTAACTATGGCCCAAGGGTATAAATAGCTCTTGACTCTGTAGCATAGCGCCCAGAGCTTAATGATATTGCCCTCCAAGGCAGATGGTATTTGTTTTACTCTCTCTCTAGTGGTTTTCAATTAATGACTTATTACCTTCCTCCCTAACCCCCCCAAAAATATTGTTTCAATTATGTTCAGTTTGTTAAATAATAGAGCATCAATATTGCATGGATAAGGAGATAAATGAGTATGGCTTTTGTGGAGGCATTTCATGTTTGGGAAGGTAACCTACCATTCTTTCGCAGAGAAGTGTCTGCTCAGAGGAATGAGGGGGAAGACATGATATGATGCAGCTGAACATCTGATATGGATGGCATCCCTGCATACATGGAGAGCTGCCATCCACCATCAATTTGGAGGGCAACCTAGAGCAATGAGTTCTTGTCATGTGACACATTTTAAAGGAAGCAGGTTCAGGAAGCAGATAAATACCTCATTCATGGACACACTCTTTGGCAGATATCTTAGTGTAGTGCACATATATCATGTTTTGCATTGTGCCTATAAATAGTACATACAAATGCCTGTGGACTGCCTTTTTTGCCACCCTCCTCCTCTACTGCTCCCATCCACATAGCTGGCTAAGCGCAGTGCTGACAGACATTAAGCACTGTCATCTGATCAGAAGACTAAAAGTCAGCGGACACGGATTCTCACCCCTCTAATTTTGTAGGGAATATCAATAACTTCATAGTTAAGCATTCCTGGAAGAGGTAGTGTTTTCTCAGAATGATCTCCAAAATGTCTTGCCACACAAGATGGTGTTGCTAGCACAAATTTCTGAGAGACCTGCTCGTTGGGAATAGAAGTCCTACAGAAACAATTCATGGCATTTCTGCTTGCCTAGATCCATAGTAAATCCCTATACTGTATTATATCATCAACTCAAGCCTACTTCCAATTGAGATGTTAGGAAAGGCTCTTTGGAATGAGGACAATTATTTTAATAAATAATTTCATGATCCTCTGCAAGTTGTGAATGCAATCTGAATAGTAACATGGGATAAGATTCCTCTTTTCTATCTTTAAACACCTAGAAGTCAGATACTTTGTCTAAACTAGCCATCTTTACTTCTTACATAGTTGATTCAGAGATGTAGGCACTCTAACGAAATTCTTCTCATGCAAAGGTGGGATGACTCAGTATCTACTAATCAGACACAGATAAGCATAGATGAGGCATTCTTAGGTAAAATATGGGGAATTAGTCTTTCCATTTGTGTTTTTGGGACTATTTTTTTTTTTCTAATTGTATTAGTTTCTAACTGTATTGTATTAGAACAATTCTTTCCCAACTGCATTTTTTAAGAAAGAACGATTAAGGTCTGATTGTAGAATCAAAATGATGACACTTTCCTGAAAAGAAAGGCTACAAAAGGATTATCAATTAGTGAAACAGTTTTTGCCATCTAAGGGATGAACGTTTAAAAGTTGGAGGGAGATAATTTATTTTTTTTTTCTTAATAAAAGGAATGATTTTAGAATTTTCTTTCTGTTTTGTGATTCTTCTTTCAGATGGCAACTTGGCCTGTCAGTTTTGTGTCACTGCTTGTTTATGCCATAAATGTCATTTGGAATGACAACACTAGGAAAAGGTCAGGGCTATTACTGAACAAGCTTACCCCCTGGAGCCTAATACAGTCAAGACACTGTGATTCAACTGCTAGGAGTGGCTGGAGACATGGCAGCAGAGAGAAATATTTAGGTATATTTCTGTGCTGGTCCATGGAAATCATACCTTGGGGCTCAAAAAGGGACAAAGCCAAGAGCAGCCTTATGCGTTTGATTCAGGTAATGTATTCAGAAGAATTAACAACAAGCTCCAGGATTTGAGGAGGCAAGCAGAACTGTCTGTTTCTTTTTATTAGTGCGTGGATGCTAAATACTGCTCAGAGAATGAAATTTGATCAATAAATCATACCCTAGTTGTTGTTCTGCATTGGCTTCTTTTCCTGGACTGTTAGCAAAGGACCATGTGCTTGCCTTTTTTCTTTCCCCCAGAGTAAAAATTCTCTAGTAAGTAGAAACATGAAGGAAAGAGGAAAACAGCTCTAGCTAAATACTTTTTGCTGTCATCCAAAGCTTAGCTAAATAAGGTAAATAACCTTGAGTGTAGGTGACTCCTACTAAGGTCATGCTCTCTAAATTACAACAACAACAAAAAATACCAACCCCAAACTTAACAACCACATCAGTTGATCAAGAACCACCTAAGCAGAAAGAAGAGGTGATCATTCCTTAGACCTTTTCAGGTAAAAAGTATTTGACTCAGCTATTGAAAGGCCAGGTAAGAAACCATTTTTTGGATATGTCATCAGATAGATAGGATTTTTTTTAACCATCTGTTTTCAGGACTGTAAGTCTTGCATACTGAACACTATATTAACAGATTCTCCAAGATATCATTAAGCTTAGTCCAATGAAATTATTCACCTATTCAAATTGAAGAATGAGTGTGTCTACCACCCTAATTTGAAGCTACAGGAAAACATAAAAGTTCTTCTCTTGAGGAATGATCCTTGGAAAAGCCATGGAAATAAAGGCATTGAGCTGAAAGTTGTCCCAAAGCATACTTACTAGCATTCTTTAAAGTAGTGAAAAGAAAGAAACTAAAAAATAAGCAAGCAAACAATCTTCTCATCAAGGAATGATGAAAATGTGAAGTCGTAAATACCTGACAAGTAACTTCTGGTTGTTTGGCCACTGGAATTCTCTTTGGTCCTGACAGCAGAGGAAAGTTATCATGAAAAAAATGTCAACATGGGTTTGTATCCTCAAAAGTTTTAAACTAAATCTTTGGAACAGTTAGAAGAAAAAAATGCCCTACTGTTTGACTTTAAACTGAAGTTTTATTCCTTTATCAGATGAAGTCTTGAGAAGATGCAAATTGGGCTGTTGCAGCTATACTTGTATTTATTTATTTTGTTTCTATTTTACAAGCACTTACCTAGCAATCTTGGCACTTAATGTTCCATGAAAACTGACAGAAATTCAGACTGATCCAAATCTACAAAACAAAACCCAAACTCACCATTAGCAATACAAGATCCATAAATACTGATTGTCTTGCTGTATGATAAATAGGAGAGGGAGGAATAAAAACAAACAAAAAATAAATAAAAAACAACATGGGGCGCTGTATAATAATTATTATTTATTATTTCATTGTGAAAAATAGAAACATTGATAAGGGAGGTCTGATTGGTCCCATCTGCAACACGAAGCTTCTAGTTCATTAGGAATGGGACTTTCCATTTCTTCCCTCAACAAGGATTCCTTCTTTTTCAATAAAGACATGCACATTCTTTTGGAGGGTGAGTCTTTCTGGACATTTATTTTCAGCCATTCACCCAACTTTGATAGCCCTGCAGCCTTTAATGAGAAAGAAATCCCAAGTCACAGCTGGGGATTAAAGTCAGACCTTGCAGCTAGCTTGCATGTGCTGCACCAGCTCAGCTACGAGGCATGCCATACCATGCCATAAGTGCTCTCGTTGTTCTTGAACCCCCTGGGTTTGCTCCCCAGTAGTCTGACTGGATTAAGAATGGAGTCAAATGCTCCTGTTGGTCTTATCAGAACAGATCTGAGCCCAAAATGATGAAAACATAAGGAATCAGGATCACAGTATTTTCCCTCGGTGCTCTTGTCATAAACAATTGCTACAACAGAAAGAACATCAAGGGGCTGTGCTCTTACTGTGAGATATTCAGATCCCTCCTTCCATTTGGGCTGCTTTGGGGAGCTGGTGTCTGCTGAAGCTCTTCAAATGCAAAGCCAGGGTGGATTTCTGTAGTGGAGACAGCTCTGCAGAAGGTTTGAGAAACAGCCCTTCCTAGCACAAACCTTGAGCTGACCATGGTTGAGAAGAATAGAAGGGAATTCTTGCACATTATGAGCAAAAGCATCTGTCCTTTCAATGTGGCAAGATGCAAAAGCACAGCAAACGTGTCTGTTTTGACAAAAAGCATGGAACAATAGTTACACATTACTGCAGGAGGTTGGGGGCTGTGGGAATCAACAACAGAGCTGTCCCATCTCAGCCAGGACTTAATACATTCATTTCCCATTCCCTCCCTACTGGTGTGCTCATAATTTCCATCTCTATGAAGCCAGGCATCAATAACAATGAAATTCATAGGGGTATATTTTGGAATGCTAAGTGATGCATTTTGCATCGAGGCAAGCAGCTCTCCATTAGATTAAGTGGGAACTGGAAAAGCAGGACATTAATTCCACTGTAGGTGTTGTCTTAAGGTGCTAATACTATTGCACAAAGCTTGTACCCTGTGTGATCTCACAAAACAGGACTAGTAGGCAGGAAAGAGGAGATTTGAGCAGTTCACACCACCCTCTCAGTGCCTCAGTTTCTCCATTGAACAGAAATCTGCATGTTACACACCAGAATAGTCTCCCGTGTTTCTTCAGGATATACTTTTATCAGTCTCTGTATGCAGAAGCAACCTTTGAAACCAAGCTCAGGGCCAATTATCTACACTGACTCAGGCATTACAACTGCTGTATGTAAACTATTGCCTTTCTTGCTTGCAAAACTGCAGAGCAGAACAGCAAAGTATCTTAGGTATGGTGGTTGGCCAACAAACAAAAAGGCTGTAATCTCTGAAAACTAATACAGTATACAGGGGCTGCATAGCAAGATGAATGAAAAGCTGTGTGGTGTGTGGAGCGTTCAGAGGGATTTTTTTGTTGTTGTTGTTTCAAAAGGAGTTTTTTTACCCCAGGCCAGAAGCCTTTGTGTCAGGGAGACTGTCTCATTTCTCTGCTCAAAGGCTGTCAGAGATGACTGAGGTTTGAAAATGCTTTCTGATGTTGACGAGGTCAAGGGAGACAGAGCTGCCTACCATCAGTCGCTGCGTCAGTGGTGGGATGGGAGGACACGTGAGAGGGAGAATGGAAAAAAAATAGTGAAATTGTTATCTCTGGAGAACCAGATAAAACAAAATAAATAGTATAAAATAAAATGCAGGAGAAAGAAGAGACACAGGTCAAACAGTCACACCAAAGTTTATGGCATTAGTATTCAGCTGGAATAAGGGAAAATATCTTGGTTCCCAACTGGGGATGTTCTGAAGAGAGGGAAACTGACTGGAGGCAAAAGATATATTAATATTACTCCACTTAATCAATACATAAAATCCTCCAAAGTGTTTTTTGTACAAGCCTGCTGTGCAAAGTTAACACCTGCAGTGTTTTCTGATTTCATCTAATTGTGTTTGCAACAGTTCAAATCAGGACTGCCCAAACCTGCCAGGAATTGAATCCGGCCATGGGAGTGGGCAGATGAGCTGCCACAGATTGAACTGATCTTGGCCAAAAGAAAGTGGGCCAATGCCACTGTCACCCTTAAAGATGGAATCTCTCAGCCCTACTTCACAAAGCAGCAGCAGGAGGCTCTTTGGATCAACCTGGGACATTATATTTAACTGGTGATTTGCAAAGTTCACAGGAGAGCTTTTCATGCAGGATATAGCTCTCCATGGACCACGCTTCTACATCAGGATATCCAGATAGACTGGTCTCAGATAACCCTACATTTCAAATCCGTCCAGGGGAGTAAGCATTTCTGTAGGGCAACACATATAGGCAGCTTTAGAGTACTTGCAATGGTTTCCAGCTTAACAGCACATGCCAGTAGCCAGTTTTACTATTGATTTCATAAAAACATTAAACAAAGAAAAAAGAGATGCCACTATTTGCAGATAGAACTTTATATTGGCTATATCTTTCTTAATTTTTGGAGATGTGATTTTATCTAAAATTATTGACTTTCTGAAATCACAGGTCAGGTTTGAAACTGTCTAAGGAAGCTTTTAAGATATTGTGGTTCAGACAACATTGCCCAAGACTCTTTTTTTTTTGTTTGTTTTTTGTGTTTTTCTTTTGAATAAAAAATTAGTATATTTGAGTTGTACCATTCTCTTTCTGGGTGTTGATGATGCCCAGCTGTGCTGGTGGTGGCTCTTCAACTTGGCAGTGTAACAAGTTGCGGTAGTTTAGCACAGAAACTGAAAAACAACAACAAAACACAGCAAGTTTTCTGACAAATACCATTCTGCAGCCTATTGCTTCAGTCTTTACTGGAACTGAGGCAGAGAAAGGATTTCATAAGTGCTTAACTAGCATAATTACAATAATTTGTTTCTGTTTCTCTGCTATGTTCCCCTCATAAGCAAGCGAAGGTCAACAGTCTGATCCATATGTACTGGGCAGGAAGCACATCTTCTGCTTCTCAGTTCCTTGTAGTTTGTCCAAAATTTCAACCATTTGAACCATTCATGACTGCAGTGCCACAAACCTCCTGCTGCTCAGTGATTCCTCAGTCTGCTGCAGTGCACAGTGGACCGCAGGAGCTGCTACCCACTGCTGAATGGACGTCTAGAGTCAGAAGGAGACTGTAATGGGATAAGAGAATGGCACCCTAGAAAGCTGTATGCTTCAGATGATCCTACAAGGTGATAAAAGTCCTGTTTTACAACCTCTTCCTTGTCAGATGACCCAAGGTGTTAAGAAGTGGCCTGCCTGTGTGTGACAGGTAATCATTTTGTCTCATATACAGGAAGAAAGGCATGGAAGAAGGCATGTAAAATAAGTGCAGTCTGTATGTATCTGTTAACATTGCCTAGTCAGCCATAACTGAGCACCGAGGAGGATGACAGGGCTTCCAGCAACAACATATTGCTGCACCACATCCCAGTAGCCATGCATGTCAGAAGAGAGGGCATAGCAGGTAGCAGACACTTGACTGCACATGCCTGCACTCACAGCTCCACACTGCAAATCACACCCCACCAGAGCTAGCTTAAGACATTTGTACTTTCAGATCCCATTGATAGACACTCATTGCAGTCTCTCCTTTCCCTGAAGGTTAGTATACCTTTAATTGCATTGAATTAGCTGTTTGAAGGGTTGATATCTAACCCTAGATCAGTGAAATAAGCAGGTTTTAAATAATAATTTCCTCAAAGTACCATATTTTTTTTGGTTGGTTGTTATTTTTTTTGCGTGCTTGCTTTTAAGTTTACCGTTTCACAGAACTAGTTTGAAGGTAAACCAAATATAGCCTTAAACTAGTATAGCAGAGTGGGAGTCCATCTTCAGATGTCACAGCAGTTTTACTGTAGTTAAGAAAGGAGGTTCCCTCTCAAATTCTGCCTGTGCAGGTGATGTGGAGACACAATTATTTATTTATTAATAAATGTGGAGAACAATTAGTTCTGTATCGGTATGGACAATTAGTCTTCACCTCCAAAACTGAGAGGCTGCATCCAAACTCTCTAGTGGGAATGGTGTCTGGAGTGTGCCAAGTCCCAGACTGTGTCGGGATACCGTTTAGGGCACTTCTACCTGGGCTGTACCAAGACAATTACCATGCTTAGTCTCTATGCCCATGGCCTGTAACTATTTAATTTGCTGTATTCACAGCTTAAATTTTAATTCTCTTGAAGCCCATATTTTTTGCCTGACTAAGGGTACAGATTGTTGTACATTTTCTTATGCATTTTTTCACTTCTAACAGCAATGCAGTCTGAGGTCCTGAACCTGGCTACTCATTCTCATCCTCCTCATATTGTCACCTGCTCTCCTCCCTGCCACCAGTTCTGCCATTAGAATTACTTGTATGTTATGTTGCAAACAGTATCAGTGAAATGACAAGGGAAATAAAGATAGCAGGACGTGGCATTAGTCATTTGCTTGCACTAATTTATTTATTTCAAAGTGAAGGCACCATGCATTAAATCTCAAGGTGGCATCCTGATCATTATTTTATCCTAACAGTAGGGAATGCTAAATAATCTAGTGTGTGACCTAAACTGAGGCAAATGCAGAAAGGGATATTGCATCTATGTTGTCACCACGGAAACAAGAAGCAGTGACAGTTTTCACCAGCTGAGCACTCACCTCCATGCTTTTAGTTCACGTGGAGGTAGCAACTTCGCACTTTCATTAGGGATGGGTAAAGTAGAAGGTATAAAAATAGCAGTAGAGAGAAGACTATTAAAAGCAAAACAAAACAAAACAAATCAAAAATTAAACAAACAAAGAGAGAGAAAATAAGAAAGAATTTATTATTTCTCCTCTATTACATCATTGCAATAGGGTAGATGATTATAAAGCAGGGGTGAAAAAGTGATATTCTTCACTTCCAAGAAACCCAGACCTGCAAAGGCAATTGGGTATTACTCAGCTACCACCTGGGATAGAGCTTGTGGGAGTTTCCAAGAGAAGCTAAAAAACACCTTTGGAGATTTGGACTACAATCCTATCGTCTGTGCAGGAAAAGTAAATAAAGAGAAATAACTTTTTAAACAGGGGACTAACATGTGGTTCCTAAGTCCATAATCAGCTTAAAGGTGTAAATTCAAATAACACTTAGTTCACACTCTCTTTAATTAGACTTACAAATAAATAGTGATAAATCTGATTGTTTCTTTTCATCTAAAACTTCCATTTGTTTCAAACTCCTTTAATTGCTGCTTCAGTGGTTATGAGATAAAGATTTGCTTCTTACCTTAAAACCTTATCAGAATGAGTTTAAAACATAACCATCCTCCCTTCCTGGGAGGAAATTATTCTTAGGTGTTTTATGCATCTACAAGCTCTGGGACTTATCTGTACTTATGAGGAAAGCAATTTTCTCCTTCTAACAAGATTTTACTCTGGAGTAAAATATATTTTATTTCAGATAGTTTTAGTTTATATAGCTACAATAAGCTTCCACTTAATGCTTTCATTTTATTTATATTTTTAGGTGATCTAGAAATACTTACCCTAATCATTTAAAAATCAAGCAAATAAACACATAAATGTTTTTCATGTAGTGTTCTATGTAAAAAAAAAAAAAAGAGAGAGCATTTGAGAAAGCAAGTATCCAACAACAGCAACTTGGAGTAGATTTACAGTTCTTCAGCCTTTGCTCTAGCCCTGGAGCCTGATGGGACACTGGTGTCCTTGGAGGAATGGTAGAAGGAATTGCTAGGGGCCAATTGCTGATTTTATCATTCAAACACAAAATTTGTTACACCACTTTATCGGTCACAGGGAAAGCAATTATAGTGTGGTTCAATTTTCCACTCAATGGCTGTACTGGGGATCAAAGTCAGTTTTTTTATCATGGAGAAAAAAATGTTTTGCTATTTTGTTTGTTATTTAAAAATAATAATAATAAAAAGCTTGCACTTCCAGTACAATACTATGTTTGCCTGTGTGCATTTTTCTTTCTCATGATGGTGATGTTTATTTTGTTTTTTCTTCTGTTAAATAATCAGGGCATTTTGTTGGTAGGTTTTTTTTTCTTTCTCTCCTCAACATTGGCTAAAGTCATTGCAATGTAGACATGAAATTGTCACGCTTAAAAGCAGTGCAGCATTAGAACTCTAATCACAAACACTGGAGGTAAAATAGTCTGTATTACACATTTCTTAATATGAATGGTTTTCTTTCATTGTGGTACAAAATACTTTGGTATCGTGTTAAAAAATAAACCATTTATAAAAGGAAATAGGAATATTTGGTGATCATACAAAACAAACAAACAAAAAATGGAGTCCATTGTAACACGTAAATAACCCACAGACCCCTCTTTTAATTAAAATAAATAGGAATTCTTAACTTAAAAAAAAAAAAAAAAAGAAAAAAGAATCAAAATGGGCAACAATGGAGGAAGGAAAGTTCATTTCCTCAACTGGATGTGTAGTAATCACAAACTGAGCATTTATCTGCAAAGCTCTGTACAAATGTTAACTAACATATCCTTCAGACACTCCTGTAAAGCAAGAATTTGAGAAGTAAGTGCATGATGTTGCCACATCAAAGAAAATCAGAGAGTTACAGAAAGTAATACCAAGGAAAAAAAATTCTTAAAATTAGCCCATTTTGAGAATGAAAAAAAATTAATAGAAACGAAAATGACCAAAAAAAAATAAAATTACTTTTTATTGGTATTTTCTTTTTTTAATCACAGAACAACAGAATGACAGAATGGTAGGTGTTGGAAGGCTGGAGATCATCTATTCCAACCCCACTGTTAAAGCAGGGTCATCTAAAGCCAGTTGTGTGGATTGAGTCCAGGCAGTTCTTGAAAATCTCCAGATGAGAATCCACAGCCTCTCCAGGCAACCTGGTTCAGGACTCCATCACCCTCACAGAAAATAAGTTTTTCCTCATGTTCAGAAATGTTGTGGTGCTTCCATCAGTGTTGTCTGTGGTTCATGAGTGATGAGATATTTAGTGAATATGTTCCAGAAGCCAAGTTACAAAGTACCATCTGTGAGATAACACAAACTATAACTTCTGCTGACAGGGTGCAAATCCTTCAGCAACCCAGAGGAAGGTCTCATATCTCACCACTTAACCTCACGGTTGAACAACAAAGATCACACAACATGGTCTGGGTACAGCACAGATGTGGAGTGGTTTCTCTCCTCTTGATTTAAGGGCATCTGGTGGTATGTAAAGCCCTAGGATTCACCAGACTGGATTTTTCTATGAAGATGCTAGAAAAGGTTCACAATCAAGCATCTTCCAGGTTGTATCTGAGCTTCTCTAGTACGGCTTTTGGATTTTCTAATTCATCAGTTACACTTCAGATAATAGATGCTCAAAAGAGCTGGGAAAACCAATCTCACTTGCTTTTTGGAATCATTTTCCATATTTTTCTTCAAACCATCACATATATTTATTCATCAAATCCCTACAGTTTTAACCAACATAAATGATAGGACCACAGAGATGTTTAAGGACTATGCATGGTGTGGGTTAAAGAAAATATGTTCCTTTTTAAAAAGTAATACTTGTCTGAAAGATGTTTGACTAGGTCTACCACTCAGATGCTATAGAGAGGATCCTCTTGAAAAATTCCCAATCTGACCTGACACAAAAGCAACATGGAGCTTGACATGTAGTAACTACTCACAATGCTTGTTCATACACACACATTCCTGCATGTGCACGTGTGTACAAACCTACATGTTCTTCATTCCAGACACTCCAGAGCAGGATCTGCATTCATTTTCTTTTAGAGCAGCCGATCAGTGCTTTCTAAATTTTACACTAGGAAAGGTCATAACATTTCCCACTTTTTCTGTGTTGTCTTACATATAAGAAAGCAAAAGAAAATTTGGAGAGGAGAGAAGAGGAGAGGAGAGGAGAGGAGAGGAGAAGAGAAGAGAAGAGAAGAGAAGAGAAGAGAAGAGAAGAGAAGAGAAGA
>JANVCC010000018.1:2839766-2905031 GCA_025345505.1 Todiramphus chloris collaris
GAGAAGAGAAGAGAAGAGAAGAGAAGAGAAGAGAAGAGAAGAGAAGAAATGAGAAAAAGCCAAAGACAAAAAAGTGAAAGAAAATGAGAAAGAAAAACAAAATGAGGGAGGGAAAGAGGAAGAAAAAAATATAAAGCAAAAAAAGGAAAAAGAGAAAAATAAAATTACTAAGAGAAAAAGAAAAAGAAAAAGAAAAAGAAAAAGAAAAAGAAAAAGAAAAAGAAAAAAAGAAAAAGAAAAAGAAAAAGAAAAAGAAAAGGAAAAAGAAAAAGAAAAAGAAAAAGAAAAAGAAAAAGAAAAAGAAGAAAAAAAAAAAATCTCAGGGGATGATGTCTGACCTGCAAGCAATACAGCTCAGTTTGAAAAACCTCCTGCTTCAAAATATTAGCTCTGAATTAATGCTCAACAATTCCAGCTCCTGTAACACCAAAGAAAACCTCATTCCCAGGCACTGTTTGAGGAATGCAATTTGGTATAATATATTTGCCTGCTTACAGTAAAATAAAAATTAAAAAAAAAAAAAAAATCATTATTTTGTCCTCCCCAGCTATAAAAGTCACCAGACAGATCCACTCTGAGAAATTCAAATTAGTGGAAGGTTTCTCCCACTTGGGAGGCTGCATCCCTGGCCTGTAGTCAGAGATAAATTTTTCAGTAAACCTGCACCTAGAGTGATTAAGGGAAGCCTCCCAATTTACTCTGTCACAGCTGAGCTGATAACATAGCAGAGTTGCCTTTTTGTTGATGCCCAAATATGTCATGCAGGGGAGCAGGAGCAGTGGAGTAGGAAAAGGAAGAGGGCAGTGATGTGAGGAGCAATCCAGCTGGGGGGAGTGAACATAGTTCACCCATCTGACAGCATGTAAAGGGACCAAGGCTGACCTGACAACTCCTACTGAGTCTCTCCATGTCTCGTAAATAATCAGTTTTGGAAGGTTCTCAATAAACGTCATGAAATCAAATATACTGCAACAAGTAGAAGCAAGAGGCAAACATATACTTAACACAACAATAACTAACAAATACCAGCAATTTTCCTCCTCTCTCTTTCCCATTTTTGTCTAACATTTCCCTATTCAAGATTCTGTTTTGAGTCCCCCAACTAGAGCAGTGTGTCCAGCTCTGGAGTACTCAACACAGCAGAGACAGGGACCTGGTGGAGCGGGGCCAGAGGAGCCCCAGCAATGCTGGGAGGGCTGGAACCCCTCTGCTGGGAGCCAGACTGGGAGAGCTGGGGGGGTTCAGCCTGGAGAAGTTTCCAGGGACACCTTGTGTCAGCCTTTCAATACTTCAAGGGGACATAAAAGATGGGGACAATTTTTTAGCAGGGCCTGTTGTGACAGGAGAAGGGGTGATAGTTTTAAACTCATAGAGGGAGATTTAGACTGTAGAGAAGGAAGAAAGTTTTTACAATGAGAGTGGTGAGACCCCAGAACAGGATGCTCAGAGACGTGTCAGAAGTCCCATCTGTGGAACCATTCCAGGTTAGGATTTGATGATCTTTAAAGGTACCTTCCAACCCAAACCATTCTGTGTTTCTATTATTCTGTGATGCTTCTATGAAAATGCTAATCTTACAAAGATCTGAGTAATTTCAGAGACTTTCTTATCTTCAAAAGATTGATTACTATGAAAAAACCTTTCTATGGAGCATGATGATACAGGGTGAGTGTTTAGGGAAAGGCTCGATTAACTCCTGACAGAAGTGTCGGAGGAAAAATGTACATATAGATGTACTAGTTTAAGCAGGAGCTCTGGGATGTAGGGCATTGCTTGGAGATGAGACTTCCTCATCTGAAGTGTGAAGTTCTCTGTTATGCTCTTTAAAGATCCAAGGGATTTTTGCAATGAGCAAATGCATCCGGCATGCAAGATCATATAAAGTGACCATAGATCATAGAACAACTTCAGCTGACATTGAAATTATGGAATAGATATGTGGACACAAGTCTTGTGGTAGGATACATGTGATTGCAGCTAAAGGTTGAATCCCTGCTCCATAAAGAAGAATGGATGCCAGTGTTGTCACAGAAAAAAATCTGGATCACCATAGCAGTTTTCCAGACCCTATCCTTTCTTTTTTTTTATCTTCAGAGATAAACCCTGTGTTGTCCAGAGTGTCAGCTAAGAGTAGCATCCTTCTGAGCTGGCAGGAATAACAAGCTCTCCAAAGTATCACAGAGAGAGGTCTGTCTGAGATGAGAGTTTCTACTCTCATTATCAGCCAGAAGAGTCAGCTTGTAATGGTCATGATGTTAATTATCCTGTAAACTGTAATGAGAAGGAGCTTAATTTTAACAGGTCGTTACAGAGAGGTAGTTCAGCAAAATGGTCCTTACAGCCTCAGCTGAGAGGGATGATGGAGTAGCTATTCATTTGGGGCTAGCAGTGAGTTTGATTTCAACGTCTAATTCTTTGCGAAGTGGACAAAATTGAGCAATGTGGAGTTCATCCTCTGAATGTCATAAATGGAGAACAACTATTGTATTCCAAGTCTATACACAAGCAAGAGTGAGAATTGTGATGGATGATTTTGTGGCCCATAGATTAGGCAATATTTTGGAAAGTCTGATTTCAAATATCTCCATCTGAAAGCCAATAAATACTTTGCCAATTCTTTCTTGTGTGCTCAAAAATAAAACTGTGGTATAAAATGTTCATTCTTATACTTTATTCCTAGTAAATCAGTCTTACCCTGTGTATTAGTAGGAACATTTTTTCATTCTCTTATCAGCAAAGGCCCAAAATAAAGTTGGGGGGGGGGGGATGTGGATTTTTTCTTGTTTTATACAAACCTTATGATAGAAATACACAATATAGTATTTTTAAGAAAAGCAACACTAATGTTTGATGGCATTCCTTTGACAACTTGTCATGTCTCAATCTAAATTAAAACCACATCTGACACACCAAAAACCTTGTCTTGATCTGTCTGGTTTGGATAGTGCCAGTCCATGATATGACCTGAAATCCATTCCTTGAGGTCATTTAGACAGACTCATTGAAGCAATATATACTGGCTTCATATATTGGCTGCTGGTCAATGAAAACTCTGTCTAATGTGACACTGGAGACTCTATCCCTGCCTGAAAGTAGCAAATGGATTTGATTTGGGGAAGGGAGGGAAGGAAGTAGAAAGTCTCTCAAAGGGGAAGTTCAGTAATATGGCCCTACCTCACATGAAAAGTCCCTGTGGATCACCTCCTTTTCTCACATGGATGAGCACATGCAAGGCTGGCTCAAAGTTAGAGAGCATCTGACTTGGAAGAAACGAATCTTGCTTTTCCTCCCTGGGTTTACTATTGTGTCAACTTGTGAAAACACCTTGCAAAAATTATGTACAGTATTTTTCCAAGTGGAAAAAAAGTGGAAGATTCCTTCTGCAATGGATTCGCTCCAATAGCAGCACCCAGCAAGACTGTGAACCCTTGCAAAATTGCTCAGATGACTTTCAGATAAAAACTACAGTATAGTACATATCCTCAGAGTGCTAGGGAAAATACTAAGCAAAAGCAAAATCCCTAGACCTTTATTTACAATTATTTATCTTGTCCTGAGAACTATGAGGGCTACTATAAGTTAACTCAAACTAGTTTATGTCTCCTTGGATAACTACTGCAGCTTATGGAAACAGGATTTATGTCTATACCAATAAATTAAACATGCCTAGACTAATTCTCCATCACTGAGGCCAGCTGACTCAGAATGGCCCACATCCATACTCATGAACACCCTTAGCTTCTCGAGCAAGAAGGTTGCATCTGAAATGACTACTGGCATGGGGCCTTGACTTTCAAATGGTTTGTGTGAGGGCTAGGGGCCCAGAGCCAAATAACTTACCATTTTCACAGTTTAATTATATAGATTATCAAGTTTCAATGCTTGGGAATATATCCTGGAGCTGTTTAGTTTACTAAGATAGATCACAATCATCCTCTTCCCCAAGTATTTTACCAAAGAGAGTACTAGGGGACTCTGAACCTTTAAATAAAGATTGGATCTCTTTAATCTGAAATCGTTGCACATCCTTTCTCCTGAATCCTTTCTGCTTTGTCTCTACCCTACCCATATCACCAAGATTGCTGAAGGGCTACATTCTTACTTGACTCTGCTGGGATAAAAGTAAAGAATTCACAGGTCCTCATGACATGAAGATGCATTAGGTTGTCTAGTCCACTTTCATTTTTTTAACACCCTTTGAAGACATTAACATTCCATGCTGTTTTCAGTTTAGTGACAGGTGTCTTGTTTAAAGCTTCTTCAGAAGGTTATCTACACCTGATCTGAAGACATTAAATGTTGGAAACTCCATCCCTTGCCCTGGAAATGCGTTCCAGTTCCACATTGCCCTCACAGTTAACATGTATATCTAATTCTTCATTCGAATTTCTCTGCTTCCAGCTTTCAGCCCCTGGATTTTGTTATACCTTTACCTGCCTGATTAAATAGCCTGTTAGTTCAGGGTAGTTTCTCCTTGAAAAAGCAGTTCTGCTATGCCTTCATTTTCTTTTTGATAAGGCTGGGCTCTTCAGGTCTCTGATGATAAGATGTTTTCTCCCACCTATCTGGGAGCAATTTTCCAATGTATTTTTCTGCTATTAAAGGCAGTGAGAACACTTGTATTATAGACTATTTTTCCTCTTCCTTACTATTTCCCTTTAGCGGTAGGCAGCATCTAGTAGGCATAATAGCCTTTCCAGATCTGGAACTCCCCCAAAAATATCACTAACCTGGTATTGCGTCCTCTTATTTCCTTATATTGAGATTCCAGTCCATTATATTCTAGACAAAGTAAGCAGTGGCAGGGCATGGGCACAGGCTCTTGAACCTATCATCCATGCTGCTAAGCTGTTCCTTGCAATGTTTTTGGCTTACGGCACAACTCCTCAGTGGGCTTTGGGAGTTAGCACAGCCTTTCACAATAAACAGTTTGGATGCAACCAACCATTTTGGAGACTGGGTTCAGTAGTATGGGGGCAGACGCCAGGTGGCCTCCAAGTTGTAGAAGAAGAACTTGTACTTACACAATTATAGATATAAAGTAAAAGCTTGGTTTCCTTTTCAGAAACTCCTTTGACAGCTATTCCAGATTGAAGTTCAACAGCCATGCATGTTGCAAACGTGAATACATTTATTTTAAAATGAAATCTAGTAGGGAAACTTGGTTAAAAACAGATCGAGGAACTCTAAAATAAAACTAATTACTAATGACTTGTCCCAACTAGCTTTTACAGCTGAAAATCACTGTCTTGAAATTAATTATAAGAACTGAACCAAGTTATATTTTACGTGCTCTTTTTACAGGACAGTCAGACACCAGTTCCACCTGTTCATCATGTCAAACTCCTGTGAGGAGATGGAGTGGAGTGAATATTGCCACAGCCAACTGCATGTCTTTCACATGGAAGACAAGCTGCTCTGAGGGATTTGCACATGTGAGGGCCAAAGCTTGTTGAGGGGTGGATGTGGGGAACGAATTTCAATTCTCACATTTCCACCTTCTATGCTCCACACCTCTCCAGCACCTGTTTTCATTGCACTTTCAGCGAGGGGAATTGAGTAGGGTGAATGTTGTCATGGTTAAGTCAAACTTTCTGATATCATGCTTTTGCGAGAGATTATTTCAAGTGTTAATACACTTCATTGTGAATGAGTCCCCTAACTTCCTGCATTGCTTTCTGTCATGATTTGGATCACAACAGAATTAACAAGATATCATAGCATTCCTTTCTTGGCATGCATTTTCTGCAGGCACAGAAGCTCTTGGCAGTGATTTCTATTGTCGACTTCAATGGCTGAGCCTTTCCTCCCAGAAGCAATCCAGATTTCCATCTATGAGTTGATACCATAAGGTCAGGACATGTTATTTTATACAAAGGCTTTCCTGGAATACCCCCTGGAGCTCCCAGCAGTCGTCCTCCATAAGCCCCTTGTCTGGAGGTAGCAGAAGCAGTTTGGCAGAATCAGAAGGGGCTACTTGAAGCATGTGACCTTTTCCAAAGGGGTAGAGCTGAGTTTTCAGGTGCAACATCTGCTCAGAATGGGAACAGGATATTTAGTAAGAATTCAGAATGGAACTTTGCAGCCAGGGGAATCATCTAAGAGAAAAGTCTTTCTGTTAGCCAGCCTCTGACTTGTGGAAGATCCCAAAATGGCAGACACCTTCTAAATACATGGAGTATGTAAGACACATAGTATTTCATATGCTGAGATAGATTGAATCCCCTCTCATACTTACAGTAGTCATTAAGTCTGATTCTATTTTTGCAGCCTCCTTCAGACTCATGAAAGCAGCAGTTGGTTTGGAATGGTGTTGCATGTCCTGAGAGAGTGGGGTTAAAATCTTAAGAATTTTTGTATTCAGTGAATCAAGAAAGACCACGTCTTCTGTTTGGCTACTCATTGTGCTGTCTGAACCTGAACTATAGAGTAACCCAGGGTTAAGGTACTATAAACATTACTATCTCTATGAATCTTTGGAAGTTGAGACAAATTGTCTGTCTAGTAGCTATGAATGGGAAACATTTATTTTTATTATTTATTTACATGAAGAAGGAGAGTTAGAAGATTCAAGACAATAGTAATAAGCTTACCAGAGACACAGCCTACTGCGTAATGCTTGACTTAGAAATAAATAACAATTTTTAATGTATTGTGCAGTCAGTATGCAAGTTTGTACCTGAAATACTGTTGGATAAAATCGCTGCAAACTCTATACTTACTTGAAGACAGTTTACTGAACCTAACTACTTCATTATCACCTTTACTTAGCCAGTCACAAAACTCAGATTTCTGTCTTGTGTGCAAAAGCAGCAAGTTCTGTAAGCAAAATGACTGTAAACAGCACTAAAAGTAAGCATGGATGATTAGCTTCAGAGTGGCAAATTTAATTTGAGCAGTTTTGACAGGTTGTGTTGCTTGGGTTGAACTTGAAATAACATCTTGACATATCAGTGGTTCTTGTGCTTTTCCAGGCTGAGCCATTCCTTAAGGTGTTGAGTCGTATAACTTGATGATGGAGTGTCAAACATAATGTGTTGAAACTGAAGAAAGAAAATAACAGATACCATGATGATCAGCACATGCTAAAATATGTTTTACTGTTTCTAATTAAAAAGACTAGATTTTCAGATATTTCTATTCAATAGAGAGCAACAGCTTTGAAATGTCGCCACCATGCAAAACAAAAGGTATATACTGCTTCAAATGGATAGAAAAAAAGCAGATTAACACATTTCCATTTAAATTAAACAATAGGTTATGGGTTTAGGATAAATAGTTTAATGTGTTTCTGTGAGGCTAAAACACCCTTCAATGAATTTCAAGCCAAAATATCAACACCAAAAACGTCGAGCAGAATAAAGCCCAGTAAAAGGCATTCACTAGAAAGTATATGATGTGAAATGGCTTAGTGGCATTTGCATGCAAAGAGATGGCAGCCGTATAAGTGAGAGATAACAGAATAGTTGAGATGGAGAGTAAAATTTATCATAACATGTCTAGTGATGATTAAAAGCCTGTGCTTATTAGATGCATAAAATGTATTACTAAATCATTTTTGGAACATATAATTTTCCAATTATTTATGCATCACAGTAATTAATGATAGGAGGGACAGAGTCAATGATTCACTGTGTAATACATATGGTAGTTACCTGGGGAGGAAAAAATTACAGTGCTACCAATTATTTGCTTTAATGTTTTTGTAATTATGCCCTACACCCAAGTTGAAAATTTCTTTAATTCTTTTTTAAACACTTCATTCCTAACAATAAACTGCTTTCTTTTTAGCCCTTCAATTAAGTCTAATTTTTAAGCTGCCATCCAAGAAATATACAATTCCATAAATGCCTCGTTCGCTTTTATATTTTGCTGGAAACGGTTTGCAAGTATGAAATCTTGCCCTTCAAGCATCTTATTGACGGACTAATTTAGCCAGTCTGAAGGATGATCTTCTATTTAATACACGTGGCTGGGATTTGCATGATGTCAGTTTCTTTTCTGCTCCGGCCTTAACTTCTTAACTGCACAAAAATGAACCAAAGCCCTTGAGCTGTTTCTTACCAGGTAGGTTTTTATTTCTGTGGGTGGGAAGGGAGAAAAAATTCTGCATTCAGCAGAGCCACTTTTGCACTGGACATTTCTTATGTTCCCTGATTTGGGGTGGAGGGATCTACAGATGGTAAGAAAAAAAATGTCAGGCAGAAAAAGAAAGCCTGCAATGTATGGCCAGCAGAGTTGAACTTGTTCTTTTTTAACAGTACATGACTACAGTGACAATGTTATATTGGAACTAAGCACATTGGGCTCCTTTCATAGACAATGGAAAGAAATTAACACCTTGAGATCATTTCATCTGATGTATCTGAGAGATTTTGTTTAAAATGCCATAAAAGATGTCTTAAAAATGTGTCTCTCTCTCAGTGGACAACAAAGAGCATTGTGATTAAGTAGCTTAGATGAACTTTCTAGCTATCTAAACCAAGATGAGTTAAACCCCCCAACTACATGTATATTGGTCTATGAAAATTCTGTTGCTGGACTGCAATTGCACTACTCATAAATGATTGAGTGGCATGACATTTTGGGTTTTTTCCCATGGAACAAAAATGATCTGTGAAACATCTCTGAGACACTGCTCATGAGCTACCACAAGGGGTTATTTCTGGAAAATATTGTGGATGCATCCATCCAGCTTTTGAAAAGAAAATTTAAAAAAAAAATTGTATAGAAACTCTTTTCTGTCCAATTTGTCTCAGGAATAGAGAAATGTGCCAGTTCATCCCAAGATTTGGGTGGACACTTTGAACTTGGAAAGAGCTGATCTTGGAGAGAATTTGAAGTTGGGAGACATTATTGTGGCCTTTCAGTACTTAAACGGGCTTGTCAGAAAGATGGGGACAGACATTTTATCAGGGACTATTGGGACAGGACAAGGGATGATGGTTCAAAACTAAAAGAGGGGAGATTTAGACTAGAGAGAAGGAAGATATGTTTTCTAAGAGAGTGGTGTAACACTGGCCCAGGTTGCTCAGAGAGGTGGTCAATGTCCCATCTACAGAAACATCCCAGGTCAGGTTGGCCGGGGCTTTGAGCAACCTGTTCTAGATGATGTCCCTGCTCACTGCAGGGAGGGATTGGACTAGATGACCTTTAAAGGTGCCTTGCAACCTTTATTCTATGATTTTATGATTCTGTGACTCTATGATTCTATAATTCTGTGAACTTAGCTACCTCCAGACAAACAGGTTATTTGGGTAGAAAGCACACAAGTCATGTAGCTTCACATACTTAATCCTGCTTTTACCATTCTTCACCTCACAGTGAGCCCTCAACACAACTACATGCTGCTACACATAGCATATCTGCAGGGATATTTCCTCTTTCTATTCCCACTCAAAGCAGAAGTCATGGCAATTCTTCCACTTCCTTCAATCTAGGCTACATTTCTGATATAACCATCAGCATTTGGGGATTTTAGTGCCATTGTTTCTAGGGAGTATGCTGAAATTTTGTATCCTTATATGAAGTTTCCCTGTCTAAGAATCCTAACAACCTTTTTTTTGCTGTCAGCTATGAGAGACAAAAGTCATCTCTTTGTGGACTGGGCACCCAAACAATTCATACAACTCCCATGGGACAAAAGAATGCATTTCTTTTGAGCCACAACCAAAAGCCTTTTCCAGAGCAGACTTAGTAGTGTTTAAAGGATTTATTTAATTCTTTTCCATCTAATAAATGAGCTTGGAGGGTTAGACTTTCCTGTGAAGAAGATTTAAAAAAATAAAATTAAAAAAAAAAAAAAATTTAGTGCATTTTGGCAGATTATGTGGGTGGTATATGAATCAATAAAGCTTCCAGCTATACAAAGCCTTTGGGTGCATTGAAATGTTTGTTTGTCTTTTATTTATTCCAAACAGAGCTAAATCTGAATAGATTTTTTTTTTTTATTTTTATTTCTGGCAAGAAATGAGAGTGTAACTCCCCCCCATCCTTCCCTCTTCCCTGCTGTGTTACAAGTGTACCAGCATCAAGCATTTCCTTATTGCAAATATTAAGAAAGAAAAAAATTGTTGATGCTAATGATGGAAAAAAATATTTTTGAGATGCTTCCCTATATGTCTGTTCAGGCATATGTGTATGGGATACATGCTGGAGATTAGATATCTATACACCTAGCTGAGTCTGCTGTTAGGGTACACACAGTCTGGTGGATTTGGCAATAGCAAAGCAATAGAAGCCTTTAACTGGTCCCAAGATCTGTGAAGCCTTCTGGATTGCTGGTGTAATATTGCTTGTGTATATTATGACCTGGTCCACTTTGTAAATTGTTTGTGGCAGGAATAAATTGGGGGAGGGGGTTTCTACACTTTAACTTAAGTTTCAGTGTGCTTTTTGCAGCCAGATATGATTGATTGCTCTGGCCTGCATGATGTTATCCCAGTAGTTTCTGCATTGAGATGCTAAGTTCATGAAAGGTATCAAGAAGAGTCTACACTGGCCAAAACCTGTCATAGGGAAAATAGCTATTTCTTACATTTTTTTTCCCAGCTCTACTGAAGTTTGTATTTGAAAAGAAAAGCTCCAAATTGTAGGCTAGACTAGACTAGACTAGACTAGAATATTTCAGTTGGAAGGGACCTACAGTGATCACCTAGTCCAACTGCTTGACCAATTCAGGTCTGACCAAAAGTTAAAGTATGTTGTTAAAAGAATTTTCCAAATGCCTCTTAACCACTGAGAGGCTTGGGGCATCAACCACCTCTCAAGGAAGCCTGTTGCATTGCTTGACCACCCTCTCAGTAAAGAAATGTTTCCTAATATCCAGTCTAAACCTCTTCTGGTACCGCATCCTATCAATGGATACCAGGGAGAAGAGTACAGCACCTCCCTCTCCACTTCCCCTCCTCAGAAAGCTCTAGAGAGTGATGAGGTCACCCCTTTCTCCTATCCAACCCAGCACCTTTCATAAGAAATAAGACAGAATAATCATTACTTTTCGAGAACTTTGCAAGGGTCATTTTATCCTGCAAAGATTCAGACATGGAAAGGAATGCAGGTAGGACCTATTCAGTAGACCAAAATGGTGAGTCATCTACAAATGAGTATCAAGGCTCACAGACATATAAGTGATGAATATTTGCATCACAACAGCCATCTAAAAAAGCCTGGATATGTCATGGTAGCAATGTCAAAATACTTTAAGGATCCCATCTTTCAACCAGAAATTACCTGTTCTGCAATACTTTATATTCACATCAGTTTTTGGAATGCAAGATGGTTAGAGAGTGAATAATGGAGCATTTAGATAGAGCCATCAGAAAGCAATGCATATACAGGACATATACAGGCCCTGATGTTCAGCTTGGGCAGCAGCCATTACTAAATCAATGCTGCCCAAACTGAAAGGGTTGTTTATGGGACTGAAAAAAACAGACCCGATGGATGACATTTACATTCTGTGCTATGCCAGAAATTAGACCAATCACCATAATGGTCCCCTTTTGATTCAAAATATCTAAAAGCTGCCTATAATTGGGATATATTTGGAAATGTCTGTTGGAAATTAATTCATTTTATATGTAAAGATCAATTATAGTTACAAAGACTTAGAAACAAAACTATCATGTTTCATGAAAGAGCAAGGTCCTAGATGGTTGTATGTCAAAGCAAGAATCATCACAGTGAGTCTGGAAGTCTATTATGCAATTTTCTGTATCTGGGGTGTCTGTCTAGACTCCCATCAAGTCAAAAGAGAGAAACATACTGAGAGTGCAGTTTATATCTTCAAAAGGTCTGAACTGGGTCACATGAGTTGTAGTATAATAGTCACACTTTCTTCACTGACAACCAAAGCTGAATAAGAAGATGACAGGGCAACAAGATCCTGAAAGTGATGGAAAGTGAAACTCATTCTGTGTTTCCATTCTTTTACTTGGATTTTTGAAGAATGCTGGAGCAGCCTTATAGTTTTTGACTGTATGTCTATACTAAATTGACAGAAGGCTGAATGATTTAGTGGAAAAGAAATCTGGGGCACTGCAAGATATGATGGAGATATGTTAGGTGAATCTTTCCTAAATTATTAGAATTGAGGTTTTCTTTCTTGAGGGAAATTGGAAGATATACTCAGGATCTCTGTACCACTGGCCCAGGTTGCCCAGAAAGGTGGTCGATGCCCCATCTCTGGAAACATGCCAGGTCAGTTTGGACAGGACTTTAAGAAACCTGCTCTAGTTGCAGATGTCCCTGCTCACTGCAGGGGGGTTAGACTACATGACCTTTAAAGGTCCCTTGCAACCTAAACCATTCTGTGATTCTATGACTCTATGAATATCAGTGAGAGCAGCTGGTGAGTGCCTAGGCTACAATTTGAGAGGTCAAATTTAAAAGGCTAGATGTAGCTGTCTAGATTTGAGTTCAGTGTTTGAGATTTTAAGAGGTTTTAGGAGTCTGGATGCAGTTAGACTACACCAGCTGACCTAGAGATCAAAAAATGGTAGTAGCATTCAATATGCCAGCACAGACACAGTGTTTGTGCTTTTTATGGTGTGTATTTTTAGTTCCCCTTAAAAATAGGATAGGCTCCTTATTTGCTTAGGAACTTCTTTACGTTCAACTTTTTATTCCTCTTTGAAACACGCAGATGATTTTTTTTCAAATGTGGCCCTGAGTGATTTGACCAGCATCGAAAAATGGGATGGAACATGACAAGTAATTATGCCTGCTATTTAATGATTGTTATTTTTCTAACAGAGGTTGTTGAAAACCTGGTTTTATCTTGTATTAGTCAATGTTTGTGTCCTTTGTTTCCATCTCTCCTTCTTCTGCTGCTCTAGCAGCCTTCCCACATACCTTCTTCTGCTTTTGTCAGCACAGAGCAATATACTGTTATTAATGTCTCCTCTCATTCCCAGTCCTTTCTGCATCTCTTTCCTGTTGTTGCCTCCAGTGACATGCAATGATGATAATGGGATGCAGTGCCACTGGCATGCTACCCCAAAGCCTTGCAAGGACTAGTTCAGAGGTACAGAATTGCTTAAAAAGCCAGGAGCTTCACTACCCAAGGGGAGGAAAAAGCGATTGCTTGCTGCATTAGGATCTGAATGCTCCTTGCCACTTCCTAGCAGAGCAGTTTAGAATCAAGCTCCACTGGATGATAATTGTTTTAACTACCATTGTGGTTCTCTTTTATCCAGGGGCATGGCTGGGGAGGATGAGTGAAGTTGTGCAACTGATGTCTGCCTAATTCACAGGGTATTCCTAATTGGTTGGGATAGATCTCCCAGCCCTCTCTTCTCTCCCTTCCCCCCACTGAGTTGCAGTTTAATCCTTTACTTTCAGCTTTTCAAAGAAGTTTATGCTTTCTTCACACAGTCTGCCTAAAAATAAAAGCAAGCAACATGAGCATCTTCTGAACACAACTAAGACTAGAAACTCCTTTATTTTCTTACCAGAAAGAAGGGTTAAAAAAATCAATAGTCCATAATCATGCACAGTTTTTATTCTACAAACCATTGCAATAAATGCAGATAGGATGACAAGGTCTTTGCAGGTGGAAAGTTAGTGATAGGGGCAATCATGTCAGCTTCATTCAGAAGAAACTTGTTGTAATCAGCCTTCCTAATTTAGATATTTACAAAGACTGTTCAGGTTGCTAATAAATTTAGGCTCAATTAAAGGAAGGGTCTGCAGTCTCTGAAGAACAAGCCAGAGCCCCTGAATGAGTGGTGTATGATTTTCTGCATTGATGGTACTGGGATTGTAGAAATGCTCCCACTGGCTGAGCTCAGAGGCACCTAGATCTAGCAGGTAAGCAGCGTGGAGGACTACAACATGTTTAAAGAGGAGCCTGACTTGCTGTTGACAGTAAGCCTCAGCTATACTCAGTTGGGAAGATGTTCTAATGTGATCCCAGAGTGGAGCATCTATACTTTTCCCCTTTTAGTCTCTGTCTTAAGGTAAAATTATAGAATCATACAATTGTCAGGGTTGGAAGGGGCCTTAAAGATCATCTAGTCCCAAACCCCCCTGCCATGGGCAGGGACACCTCCCACTACAGCAGGTTGCTCACAGCCCCATCCATCCTGGGCTTTAAAACTTCCAAGGATGGGGCTTCCACCCCCTCTCTGGGCAACCTGTTCCAGTGTCTCACCAACCTGTTCCAGTGTCTCACCAGCCTCATGGGGAAGAATTTCTTCCTAATGTCCAACCTGAATCAACCTATCTCTAGTTTTAATCCATTCCCTCTGGTTCTATCACTGCCTGGCAGCCTAAAAAGTCCCTCCCCAGCTTTCTTGTAGCCCCCTTCAGATACTGGAAGGCCACAAGAAGGTCTCCCCCAAGCCTTCTCTTCTCCAGACTGAACAACCCCAACTCTCTCAGTCTGTCCTCATAAGAAAGGTGCTTTGGTCCTCTGATCATTCTCGTGGATGGATCCATGCACGTCCATATCTGATTTCCTTAGCCCAGGTGATAGAAGAGTTGGACTCCACTATTCAGGTTATGATATTTTTTGCCTTTAGAAGCCATCAACAAACTGTTTCAATGGAGTTATTAGGCACTAATAAACACAATAAATTTCCATGCAGTAAGATTTCTAATTGTATCAATGAAAGCACTCTACCAATGAGACCAAGGATTTTCTCCCCATATCTGATTTATTCAGTCTTATGCAGAATTCATACATGTTCAGTGAAATATACTCAGATATGAGCTTTTAATTTTGCCTACATAAAAAAAAAATAGAAACATTTAAAAACTGTGGCCTTTCCACTACCACTTTGTCTCTGTACCAGTTTTATACCAGTGAGAAGTCCTTTTGGACTGGTAATCTATTCATCATGTCCTGCAGTGTTCCTGCCTGCTTCTCTGAAGAGTTCATCTAATCTACTGGTGCTGTTGTCAAATAATTATGTTGAACATTGTCTGCTGATGCTTATAGATTCATTCAGATCATGAAGTTTGTTGCATTTCTTCTGCATTTTCCGAAATGTAAGTCATTGTCTTGAATTCTTTTCACTGAAAGTAGGCACAACAACTCTTTGTGCTGTTCTTGCAAAATTGTGGCTTAGATCTGAAATAGGATAGGCAAAAGAGATCACTTTTCCCATAGCCTTCAGATTTTTCATCATGTCAGTGATACAAAAAGACAGGTTGCTGGAGGAAGTCAAGTTTTTCCTCGTTAAATCATTATATGTAGACAAATTTTATTTTGTCAAAATTAATTTTGTCAGATAATATATGCACCTGTTCTTACCGGAGCAGCAGAAGCAGTTTCTTGTATCAGGAAAAAAATTGCTGATCACCCACTTTGAAAGATCTTTTGGCTTGGTGCTTGGGGCACTCATCTGTTATGTGAAAAAGTGCAGTAAAAATCCCTAGTCTGCACGAAAGACAGCACTAACTTGAATCTTAATCTCTTTCACCATAACTATCCAGGGCTCACACTGTTCATACACTTTATTAGTTAGCATAAAAATGATTTTTCTCTTAAGGGCTAGTGCTAACTATTCCAGTAGCCTGAGGGATTTTATTTGTTTTCTTCCAGGATCCTATCACAGTGTGATTTCTCCTCCAGTTTTTGGCAGGTAGGCAGGCAGCCAGAATTACCACGACTGATTCAGATGAAAAAATAAATACATCCTCTTTTAGATATTAGAGTTACACTCTTCTTGTGCTGTCTGATTACAGACCTTACTTTCTGTCTTTTGCTTCTTGGTGGAGTCCAGTAATGACTCTACAGTTTCTCAGCTGTCCCCTGCTCCTGAGAGAATGCCTAGATGAACAAGTTGCTGTTTGGCAATGCAGGCTGGAGATTTGAGACAGCTTTAGCTACTCTGTGGTTCTTGTGCTACTTATTTAAGGCAGCTCAGGCCTCTGTGACCATCACTGAGCTTACCTTGCTTGGGAAGTTTCTCTTCTCTTAATGTGTATTATAATTTAAGGACATCAAACCATGCATCAACCAAAGAAGATGCATTACAACTAAAAATTAATAATGAAGAATTTTTTTGAAAATTAATGTAATATCTAAAGGCTAGCCATGAATACTGGGTCAAGAAAATGTCTCTTTGAGGTCAGTGTCATCTGAAGCTGCCAATGCAGTGCTCTTACATATTTAAGCAGAAGAGCAATTCTTCAATAGTAAGCACTGGTGCAACTTAGTGGGAGTAGTTCATCCATCTGGGTACTTCTTCATGACTGGAAAAAAAAAAAAAAAAAAAGAACAAATGCATTTGCAGAAGAGTAGGGACTTGTGAGGGATCAGTTTAAAAGAAGGGATTAAAAGCACTGCATACAGCCCTGAGGGGAAGTAATAGTCTACAGACACTGGAAGATTGCAGGCATTAAAGACTGAAAACAAACATGTGAGGTACTAGGAGAGGGTTTAGTTAGATCCCCTTTTCCCACGTGAAATTGTGGGTGAATTTCTAGATAAACTTGTTTAGAGGGTTAGCTATCTGCTTATAATACTATTGTGAACAACAGTGTGTGGGAATTTGAAAAATGCTCACATGGTGCCTAGAAAAATAAGTGTGAATTGACTGTAGGAAGTAACTCTATACAGGCTTGGAGATACTTTATCATAATCAGCTTTTCCCAACCATAACTCAGAGGATATTGGGCATTATTAAAAGCAGATACTTCTGGCCACTTGACTATTAGTCTCTCACAGCTATAAGTCTTGAATGGTAGGTGTTAAAATCAGCCACAGGAGGGCTCTTGCATTATTTCCTTGCAAGCCTTTAAACATATTGAAGATAATAAAGGAAGAAGCCTATTCAAGCAAGTATAGAGAGAGGCTGAAAAGATCAAGTCAATCTGTGCTCTAGTTCCTGTCAGTATGTACGGGAAAGGAATGCTCTGAATTGTGAATAGTTCACTGTGCATTTTATTACATCTGCTTGTAGAAGCAAGAGTGATTCAACGAAAGGGGGTGAGCCACAAAGATGATTAAAGGAGTGGAGCATCTCTCTTATGAGGAAAGACTGAGGGAGCTTGGGGTCTTTAGCTTGGAGAAAAGGAGACTGAGGGGTGACCTCATTAATGTTTATAAATGTATAAATGGTGAGTTCCAGGAGGATGGAGCCAGGCTCTTCTTGGTGATGACCAATGATAGGACAAGGGGCAATGGGTGGAAGCTGAAGCATAGGAAGTTAGTTTCATGCAAACATGAGGAGGAATTTTTTCACTGTGAGGGTAACAGACAATGGAACAGGCTGCCCAGGAGGGTTGTGGAGTGTCCCTCTCTGGAGATATTCAAAACCTGCCTGGATGCGTTCCTGTGTTATCTGCTCCAGGTGATCCAGCTCTGGCAGGGGGTTGCACTAGATGATCTTTCAAGGTCCCTTCCAGACCCTGACATTCTGTGATTCTATGATTCTGTGATTCTCCTGTGATTTTAGCTAGATGACATGTTTCTCCAATAATAAGGCAGAGTTCAGTGTGTAAGTTAGAGGTCTAGATATGAGGACTGGGATAAATATGAACTTTCCGTGACACTGATAAACATCCACTCCAGGTTTTCCAGACCTCTCCATTTGGTGCTGTATTAGTCATTCCTAAAGCACTTTTTATCATTTTTGCTTCTACTGACTTCACTGTGACTTGAGGCCCATCAGTCAGTGCTACAGAAGTTTAACTGAAATCCCAAAACAGCATGTTGAATTCCTAGACAAGCAGGCCAGGGGACACAGCCCAGGAGATTTTGGATGCTCAGGTAGATGTCTGATCACAAGCATTTACAAGCAAAAACCTTGTGTGGACTGAAGGAAAGCTCAATATTGTTAGACTAGTTGTGACATAGGGCCTACACCACAGGATCAAACATCCACATTGGAGCTGACTCAATCCGTATCTTGCTTTCTTCTTTCCCTCAGGAAAAGAAACTATGCTAGATTTATGGTGCTAGACAAGGACCTCCCCACCAGTCAGTTGATCTACAGGCTTTCCTTTTTGCCTCAGGGATACTCAGAAAAACTTTCCACTTACCAAGTGTACCAACATGATGCAACTTTATCTTCTTTTCCCTTAGGACATCTCTATGAAAAATTTGTTCCTCTTCCAGAAAGACTCTATTTCTTGCAAGCCCCTCAAAATCATTCTTTTCAAAATATATGGATCAAAATACTTCATTGGTACTCAAGGAGAGTCTTCCAAAACTTGTTGCTTGTTCTTCAATTTGTTCATGTGTTCCATTTGAAGCACTTGGGGACAGAGTGGGTGTGAAGAGAATTAGAAGATTTGACACCCTTTCCTGATTTTATATGCAGTTTATAATACACCAGTAGTGAACCCAGCTTAAGAAAATAATTAAAATTTTGCAAAAATTGGTTTCTTTTTCCCTGTGGCATTAATTAAAAAAAAAAAAAAAAAAGAGAGAGAAAAAAAGAAAGAAAAAGAAAAAGGAAAAATGTAAAAGCAAAACAAGAGCGATAGGTTGTGCAAGACCTTCACACTAGTGTTAGAAAATCATTTTCAAACTACAGCTCTGAGTGAAACAGTATTGAGACCTTACCTCTGATCTATTCTTCCTCAACAGAAGCATTAAGGCTTTTTTCCACACAGTGGAAAGAGACACCTCATCTCACATGAGAGTTGTTGCTCTGGAAGTCACCAACTATCAGCTCTCATAAAATGTCCTTCACTCCCTACTGATACGTAAGGAAATTCAAATGACCAAATTCATAAATGACTAAATTAATAAAAGGACACCTCAATTAAATATTTAATAAATAGATTAATAAATAAATGTATTTAAAATAAAGTAGATACCATTTCATTTATAAATAAAAAAATATTTTTATAAATAACATAAATAAATCCATATTTTTTACTTGGGTCCCCATGACCTGCTCTTTGGGACACAAACAGTTCATGTTTTCTGACTGAATCCTTCCTGAAGCACTAAATGCCACTTTTTTTTTCTGGAGTACCTACATTTTTAGAACTATTTGCCACATTGGGTGTTGAGCTTCAAAGGCAAAATCCATCCACAGGTGCCACTGTGAGAGATGTGAACAGCGTGAGATGTTGTGCTGTTTGTACATCTGCACCTGGCCTGTTTTGAAAACCATCTCTGCCACTGCTGCCTCTGGCACTTATCCCCTTTCCTGGACCATGATGTTTTTTTACAACCCCCTGAGGCCCAGCATATCTGGCCATGAGGACAGCAAGCCACCAAGCAGCGATGAACAGCAATCATGTGCAGAGAATTCCTTCAGAGTCCTCCCCCGCCCCCCTGCAATTTCTCCCCTCCTGAATGTTTGGTCTTTCATACTTCATTGGAGAATTGTGTTATCTCCACAAGATGTGGCCAGGCTTAGCACAAGAATGTCCGCAGAGGCATTTCACCCTCCTCCCAGAGACATTGCAATGGGACAAGTTGCCTAATTGGTAGGAATGGGGGGTTTTCTAGACTACTGGACATATATATAAGTAAATAAATAAAATAAAATAAAATAAAATAAAATAAAATAAAATAAAAATATAGAAGAAGGAGAGATGAGGAAAGAAGACTTGGGGGGGGGGGGGGGGGGGAGAGAGAGCAACTTTTTTTTCCCCCCTTCTTCTCCTCTGAAGGAAGCAGCAGTGTCTCCTTGCAGAACGACAACCCTCAGGATACAGCAGTTGTCTTCAAATCTGTGACCATAAAAAATCATTATCTCTGTGAAATACAGCAATTTGGGAGATAATCAAACAGTGACCAGGGGGCAGAGCTGCCAATCTGAAGGATTATGCTCTGTGCACGCTTGATTCTGTCTGACCTTCCTCCGAGCCAGCTGTCAGCTTGGCGAAAACGCACACGGATCGACTCAGGGCACATTCATTAGACTGTCTTCGGTGAAGAAGTCATTTGCATAAAACCCCAGCTTTCTTAATTAGTACTTCATTTTTCCCTTGACTTATTTTGTGGCTAAGTTCACTCATCTTTTTTTTTTTTTTTTTTTTTTTTTTTTAACTTCCCGAAAAATAAAATGGGGGAGGAGATTTCTTTTTTTTTTTATTATTTTTTTAATGTGGGGGAAGGAGGGAATATGACTTGCAAATTAACTCAGTGATAATTAGCCTATTAACATTTTCAGAAATGTAGGAGGTTTACGAATGTTTAAAAAAAAACTTAATAAGAAGTGGGAAAAAGTGTGGGGAGGAATACTGTAGTTGAAATTTATTATCTAAAGTTCTGGATTGACAATATTGAAATGTTGAGAAAGAAAAATTATGCAGTCCATGTGTTGAAAAATCTCTCTCCTTCTTGCACAATGACACATACTCCTTATTCATTCTCAAAGACTACTTAGGAAAATGTTACTTTATCATTCCCATGGACAAGCAACGGAATTTTTTACTGTTAGAAAAATGAAAATATATTTTTCTTCTACTGCAGTTAACATGGAGTGAACTGTTGGGATGAGGAAGAAGTACACCACATACTGCAGTTTTACCTGAACTTCTCTTGTATATACCAATAATGATTTTCACATCCCCTCCAAACTTCATAGTTTAGTCTAAATAAACAGCAAAATGTTGTATGAGTATAAAGTCTGCACTTTACTCATTTAAAATTGTTATGTGATTGCTAGTAAGAAACAAGCCACAGGAATGATTATCTTGTGTTACAGAGTGCTCAGAATAAAGAGAGATGCCAAATCAGTGCAGGCATTATCAAATTTGTTCTTTAGGTCAAAGTGGATGTTCATGATGCTTGTTCTCTGATATTCTTCTCTTGACTGATGTAAGAAGATTTTTTGGAGTGCTTCTAAGTTGAATCACAAATTAGCCCAACTTACACCTCAGTACCACTATCAGAGCATACTTATTATGCAAGGGGAGGGAAATCCTGAACTCCAAGCAACATCCTTGTCACTGATAAATCAGAAAGTAATAGAGATAGAAGGCATATACATCCTGGAACACTGCTTTTGTGACAGCATTCTGTTTAAAATGGTGCAAAAAGAAATAAAACTTGCTACCACATTTTGCAAATTCTTTATCATTGTACAAGAGAGCAAAAATGGGACTGGGGGCATCTCTGTTCTTATACATTGCAGATCTTCCCCTGTTTTTACAGGTCTTCTCCAGCATAGGACTTAAACAGAGTTTCAAGACAGGAAACGTGGATACAGTCAGGATATGGAGCATCTCTAAATTTGAAGAATCAGGACCAAATGTTAGAAGGTGGAGTGTTTCAGATAACTGTTTATTAGTGAAATGAATAGCGCCAGTGTTCTCTGATCTTAAAGGCCAAGGTCTCAGATCAGTTGTGTGCATACTACTGAATTACCTCATCCTCCAAGACAGCATGAATGTAGCCAAATTGCCTCAAAAGAATTGTCCTTGGCCTGTACTAAACACCCAGATATGCATTGAAGTCATCTAAGAGAACACTAGTTGGTCTGGAACAAAACCATGCTGAAAACTGCTCTGGATATATAACAGTATGAACAGCCACATTTTAGTGCCTGTGTCCATTTCCAGCAGTGTTTCTTTTACTTGTGCAAATGTACCCTCAGCTATGTCCATTTGAGAATTAAAGCTAGTTTTGAGGTCCATTTCAACTTTTGTTCACTGGGGTGTAGCAAGAATTGTACTTAAACAATCACCTTAAAAATCCATAGATGTATGTTATGAATACTATAACTAGAAAGGAAAATTCTTGAAAAATACTAAAGACTAAGCGTATAGATTTCTTTTTTCATAGACAGAATGAATGCTACAACATGTCAAGCTTTTGCTTTGGTATAGATTAATTAACAGAAATGAACTACTGAATTTCAACTGCTCCAAAGGAATTCCATGTTTCTGAATACACGTTTTCTTTCTCTCATGATGTATTGTAACAATACTTCAAATGTGCCACGAGCAGCTGCAGCTATGGAAGACAAATACAAACAGCACAGAAGTCAATGTAAAGAATGTAAAGTTTACTTCAGCCATTTTTACACTAAGTTTCTCCCAGTTTAATTTGGAAGGCGATGGGGACCTGACAGAAAAGTCTATAATTTTCAAAGATTTTTATTCTTTATGTGTAGACTGAAGATATCCAACTGATTACTAGGAGCTGTTCAGTACAGCTGGATTAAAATAGGAAAAATCTCTAAAAAATGTTCTATACAGTTTCATACTTATAGTAAAAAAATAAAATCTCCTGGGGAAGAGATAGGTTTTGGAGCTGACCAGTAAGAAGTCCCTCTATGAATTATGCTACACTTATCCTCAGTAGGTTTAGGGTATATCCACAACACTCAGCCTCCCAGTATTTAAAATCTACTGTCTGTAGCCTTTGATGAACTCCTGGAACTTTCTGTTACTCTGGGAAAATTTACTAGATTACAAAAGATAAAAATTTATTTCATTATTACACCAAAAGCTTCAGTTGTAATTCCCAATTTAGTTACTAGGATCAGCCTCAAGTCTAAGGCTTTTACACCATACTTTTGTGCCCTCTTGGTGCCACCACACTCAATAGACATGTTCATTCATCTCTCAGGCTTTGTACCTGTCCTGGTTTGAGTTAGAACAGAACTGTTTCTCTGTTCAGAGATTTGACTTCTCAGCTCCATCTCTTCTCAGTTCCTGACCTGTCTGAAGTCCAGGGCAGATGTTCACAGACAGTCTCTGCTTCCAGCAGTGACAACGCTCCGTGTTCAGAGTCCCTGCCAAGGGCCAGACAAGGCTCTTGCTGATATTTGTTCCTGTTTAGACTCAGGTCTCTGCTCATTCTTGGGCACCACATTGGTCTTGCAGAAAGTAAAAGGCAGCACCTGTGGGAAGGAGAATCCAGGACAGGTGACCTGAAACTGGCCAGCAAGGGATTCCATCCCATTTACATCATATCTGGTATAAAGCTGACGGATCATGAGGGTCAATCTTCTTCTTCAATGGCTGGCACCCGAGGAGGAATCTGTCTCTTCTGCCTTTAATCCTTATCTATGTGTTCCTGAATCCAGTTCTCATCTGCCACTGGGACTTCCCCAGTACCTGCTCTACAGCATCAGTGGTGATGGTGACATAATTGCCATGAGAAGTGATGGGTTCAATACTGGTTTTGTATACATTTGCATTTATTTCATTTTATTATTATTGCTTTCACTAAAGTTGTTTTGGTTTTCTAACCCATAAGTCTCTCTCCCTTATTCCCTTTCTTTTCCCTTTGGGAAGGGGAGAAGAGTTAGCAAAGAGAGTCTGTCATTCATCTAGAGGACACCCCAACCCTAAACCTTGACAGTACCCCATTTCCAAGACTCCTGGCACAGGTGCTTCATTCACGTTATTCAGAGCTCTCTCTTTGTTCTGTTTCCTTCTAAATTACAGCTGCAATTCAGAAAGTCCACATTCTCAAATGTAAATAATATATTATTCCTGTGACACGTTCATGTAAGTCCAAAGAGTCATCAGTCACTTCTAGATTCAGTACAGTAACAGCTACTTTAGGTCCTTATCAAACAATTCATTGTGCATTTCCACTCTAGAAGGTCATCCTACCTAACTTGTCCAATACTGAAATTAGACATTTAGTCTGAGCTAGCTGAGTATGCTCCTACTATAGTTGGAAGGAGATAGATATATCAAGACAGAAATCAGTTTCAACTAAAAGAAACAGCAATTTTATGATGCGATGAATTATTCTCCCTAGGATCTAGTCTCTCCTTGCTGACCATTGGGGTATGACTTGAAAGCCAGCTTAGTCATGGAGCATTATTTCTAGAAAACTACAGTTCAATGAGATGAATCAAGGGATTAATTGCTTGATTACTTGGTACTTCAAAAAAGCCTTGAAAGCTTTCTTGTCATTGTAGTCATTTCAACTTAGTATAATACCAATTTTACAGGTATAATGTCGTAGACCACTTTCCAAAATAATTTTTCTACCTTCCTTGTTTTATCTCAGAGCATTGGAAATCTCATAAAAGTGATTTTTATTAAATAATACTTATTTTCTCTAGGCATTTACCTGAGATAGTCCATGTTATCCATTTAGACTCAGATTTTTAGGTGTGCCATCTGAATTTCTGGTGTCATTCCTTCATTAAGGAATGTGGAGATACATGAATCCCTAGAGAGTGATTAATCTGACCTACAAGAGCGACTAATACATCCGAGTTGAAATGCTTCTCTGGATGTGTTTGTCTGACTGCAGAAGACCAGATATCTAACTAAGGCTACATTCCAATTTTTTTAATGTCTAAACTGGAATAGAGTTTGTTGATTATTCTGGTGTATCATGCATAGCACCACAGAATTTATTAGGATTTCCATGAAATAAAGCAGTATTGCAGCCTTCAGCGATTTTATGAGTGCTTGTAGGTAATATTTTCTTGAATCCATGAGTTCTAGGTGCCTAGAATATACTAAATACTTTCCAATGTTCAACTGGTTCCACTACTGCTTCTTTGTATGACACCTAACTACCTTCGCTTGCAGTATCCTGAGACTGCAAGGTATTTGGGACAAAAGGCATCTGAATTCTGGGTGAGGATCCAATGAATAACTGTTCAGAAATCTCCATGGCTGATCCCAGTGAGAAGATGCAATGCTCCACATGAAGGTCCTTCTGGAGAGCAGTAGAATTGCATTAGAATGCTGCTGTTTCAGCTAGCAAATCTTTTGTCTAATTATAACCTCTGATTGTCCAGTTCTAGATAGGGTTGATATTTTTGACACTAAAAAAAAAAAAGAAAACAAAAAGAAAAGAAACCCCAAAATTCATGATAAATTCCATAAGGCTGGATGGTAAACAGTACAATAAAGACATGCCAAGAGTACCAGGCACAGGGATGGAGACACACACTCATCTTGTACCCTCACCTTGAATAATCATCTCCCTTCAATCCCTCTTTTTGGCTTCTTTCTGATTTGTGGATACACCCTGGCAACAGTTATGTATGGACATCATTCTAATGACCAAAAACAGGCTTCGCTTTTTGAGCATAACACCTTAGAGAAATAAAAGCAAAAATGTGTAAAAGAAGGATATTTGCTGCTATGTTTTTCCTCGACTTAAGGAATGTTTTACTTAATCAAGACATCTCCTTGGTAATTTGTCATTTCTCAGTCTTCAGCATTTACATCATGTCTTCTCATTGTTAGTTATTTTATTCCCTGAATTGTTGCATTTTCTTTTTTTATTTTCTTTACCCTCTCCTCCTCCATCTCTTTCTAACTACTAAAATTTAACTTACATTTCCCTGCTGCAGCTTTAATCCATTACATGTTGCTCTGTCCTAGCTGACTAATGAGAATAATTATCAAACTATTTTTCAATGTGAATTATCTACTCAGGCTAAAATAAAACCACCAATCTCATTTTCAGTGAAAATCCTGAGTCTGGCCAACAATTGCAGTCCCTGAAGTAAAATAACAAGGTTTTATTTACTAAGGTCTTCAGTCTATTCATTGGTTTTTATTGGCATTCAAATAACATTTGGGCAAGATTATACTGCATATCTGTTTGGTTGTGGTTTGAGGTGTTTTGTTGGTTTTTTTTGTTTTTTTTTTTTTTTTTAATATAGCTATTTAAAACCCCACAATTAAAAAGCCTCTGTTAATACTCTGATATTGCCACCAGGATCAAAAAGGGATTAGTGCCAGTGTTCTGGGCTACTAAAGCAGGCTCATACTACTGAATGCACACTCACTGGAATGCTCATTTTCAGGAATGGAATAAAAAAAAGGGGGGTGGGGGGCATGGAAATAGGATTCTTTCCAAGATGCTCCAAGCATCAGCCACAGGACTGGATCTTTGTGTTGCCTTGGCACAGGGACTCTCTCAGCTGGTGTAAAACTAGTGTACCTGGCTCTTATGTCAGCTTTTCCATTAATATAGCTTGAAAATCAGCTTCACTAATGCTCAGCCGGGACATGATTCCTGGAATCACAGACAGACTCATAAAATACATCACTTTCTATGCTCTCCTGAGTTACTCTTTGCAGGGGCCAGTAAAGACAGGTCTTGATGTTCATAGAGATATGCTGTATTGGGATATAATATCTTACTGTGAGGGAGAATACATGTATACAACTAAAAAATGAACTTAAAAAGAGGTAAATTAAATATCGTCATTTTACCATTAATATCCTCAATAGTGGATCAAATCTTCCTGGAGAGAAGGGAGCAACAGGCCCAGAAATCAATGGAGATGAAAAAAATGCAAGAAAAAATGTCTGTGGTGTGCAAAATGAAGACTTGATTCCCTTAGAGCAACTACATAGATTCCCTCAGCTCAGATACTTAACAGATCTTACATTTGACTGATATTTATTATTACATGTCCTGTCTATATTTCTGTTAATTTTTGAGGAAAAAAACCAGTTAAAAATATACACCTTACAATCATCAAAATAAAGTCCAAATTTTTCACATTTTAATCCAATCTTTTTTAAATTATAACCTTATTCTGAGGAAGAAAACACCATTTTCACAATGCTGTGATTTTTTTCAGAATTACAAAATGAAAAGACACCTAAAGCACATAGAAGTATATTAAATTTCCCCAGTTATTCTGCTAGTTCTGCTGCTGCTTTTACAGAGAGCAGGAAGATTTGAGAATAGCAGGAGAATTCATAGAGATGTTTTGGTGGTCAGGAGCTGGACAATCACAACTGTGAGCACTTGCAGTTCCTCGACAGAAATACCTGGTAAAAGAGCATAAAACTGAGCCGAGAAGGAGATGCAGGTCTCTGAAAGAGCAGGTGAAAGGAGACCAAAGTTTTCGTTTATGCAGTGACTCTGAATTCGCTGGATTGTTTCATGAAGAATTTCATCTGCAGCAGCAACACTGAAACTGCTATTCCATGGATTAAAAAAGACACCAAATATAATCTTAAAGTAACAGACATGCTTTAATTTCAGTTCCAAGATAAAAATAAGAGCAATTAATGCAAGTTTTTGTCACCTCAATATAAATGAGAAAGAACCCTGAGAGCTCAAGAAAATTATTCCAGATTTTCACTGATATAAATCAAACCAGGATTTTAGTCTTACTTGAATACAATTAAAATACAACTTGAAAATACACAGTTGCCCAGACATATTCATCAATGCTTAGTGTCATTTCACCCATAGGACTCGGTAATAAAAGCTTCGTATCAAGTTCAGAACTTCACTGTACTAAGTGCTGTTCCTATCATAAAAAAAAGGCCAGCTCCTGTCCTATTCTCAGGCTGAATAAATGATGCAGATAAAAATCATGGATAAGGAAAAGATATTGTCCCCCTTTTTAAACATCACAGAATGAAGCACAGAGCAATTGTGTTGCAGCCGAGGTCACATTGTGATTTGCAGTCCATAGCACATCTGGATTTTGAACTCGTGTTTCAAGCTTCACAATGAAAGCAATACTTTTAAATATTATTATTGTTATTTTATGAAGCAAACCATTTGTGTTGGGTTTTTTTATGGTTAACATATGACATGGCAAATGCAATTTTAAAAATTATATATCTTAACAATACTCTGGTTACTTAATTTATCAGGGTTTTTTTTCATTTAAAATGATGAGGCTTCTATTTTCCTTTTTTTTTTTTTTTTTTGGGGGGGGGGAGGAGTGGGCCTGTACTTTTTGCTTAGGTATAAAATTACAATCTTACATAAGTCCAAATAAAATAAAATAAAAATAAAATAAAATTGCTACCTAAATACCATTACCTGAAATTTTGAAACATTAAGACTTCAAAAGGGTTAATTAATTACATTAGCTGTGTCATTATCCTGGCAACATTCTGCCTGAGGGTGTATAGATCTATTCAGCTGCTGAGTTTGAAAGAGCTGTGTCCTTCTCTCACAGAAGAAAATTCATCAGACATTAAAAACATAGTCATTAGCAGAACATATTGTTTTCTCTCCACCAGATTGGAGAACATCAGATGGAATAATCAAAACAAATATTAAATAAATACTTTCTAAAAAAGAAAAAAATGTAACCCAGAATTCATCACGTCAGATAGATTTTTTTCCATGATAAGTTGAAACTGATTAATATTTTTTGAATGTTGAGAAACAAACTCTCCACAGTCTTACAACGTTATTGTAAAAAGTGGGTGCAAAATGCTCATTTATTAGAATGATAAAATCATGTTATCACTTTTAACAGGGGCAAATAAATGTATAAAATACTTCTAGTATAAATGTAGAAAAAATGGTAAAATAAAGAAAGAACAACAAAGATGCTTAAAGCTATGAAACAGGCTTCATGTTAAGGAAGATAAACTAAAATAAAACTCATTGACTTGGAAAGGTTAATTGTTTCAGGATGTGACAGAAGTCTATGAAATCATGACAGTCATGGAGGTGGTGAAGAAAGCTCAATTGTTTGCTGTTTCTTGTAATACAAAATTTAGGAGGTATAAGTAAACTCACCTAAAGGTGGATTTAAAATTATTAACAGGCAGTACTTTTTCATGCAGCACATAATTAAACTATGAAACTCATTGCCACAGTATGTTGTGAATGACATAAGTATTCACAGGTTCAAAAAGCAATTAGATCCAAACATGGAAGGAAAACCCTTCGTAGACTATAACAGACAAAGAAAGAATCCCCAGGTCAGGAAATTGCATAGCCACAGATTTCAGGAATCTAGAAAGCTAAAATGTTGGAACATCAATGACTATTTCCTTTTTTGTGCTTGCTCCCAACAGGCAGTAGTTACTGGTCATTGCTGGATACCAAAAAACTGTCTATATAGTCTGTAGTCCTACTGAATACATCTTCTTTTATGAGCCAGTTGAGAATTACTTTAAAAATTTTAGCCCTAGAGTAAAAGGAAATATTTTTCAAATTATAAACATATCTTATGTTTTCATGTGGTGCTGTAGATCTAGTAATAACCCTTGTGAGTTCATCATTCCTGCAGTCCCAGACAGCACTATTATGCAGCACATGATGAGGAACACATCAGATGTTTGTGATCATTTGGGAAGATCTTCCCTGTCAGAAGAACTTGGAACTGCAGTGACCAGAAGTGGTTTTGGTGGAAGCTCTTTCATCTCCATCATACAGAAAAGCCAAAATGAGGATTACGTATCTATAGTGTTATGCACTCATCACAGTGCACTTCCATGAAGTGCTTCTTAAAGAAAGCAAAACAAAAGAAAAAAAAAAATAGATTTTCATTTGTGAGATGTCAGGGACCTAGAAGAAATCCTTGGTTTAAATAAATATAAATAAAAATTATCCCTGGTTTGATATGAACTGTAAAAAAACTACTTACAGTTATCATAGAATGTTTTGGGTTGGAAGGGACCTTAAAGATCATCTAGTTCCAGTCACCCACCATGGGCAGGGACACTTTTCACTTTCCAGGTTGCTCAAAGCCCTGTCCAACCTGGCCTTGGACACATCCAGTGATGGGGCATCCACAAGTTCCCTGGGCAAGCTTATAAACAGTTATAGCCTGATGTCATTGCTGGTTGGCGATGGGCTTACATGGGGACGGACCCAAAGCCTGTGAGTGTACTTCTGATTTCACAGTCTGACGTCAATCCCTTTTTTCCTGGGCATGCATAGATACCCAAAGTGAAGTAACAATAATACTAATATTTAAAAACACTTTCCAACATGATAGGCACAATCATAAACAATGAACTTTCATCAGTATCTTTCATTCTGGCATAGATATAGTAACGCAAGACAAATAGGCAAATAAAAAATTTCAAAATATATTAATCAAATCTGAGTAACACTTATGATTTTGACAAAAGGCATTGTCCTGACACCTGGATCAGTCCCTGACACAGTTCATAGCCCTGTAAACTGCCTCAAAAAGTGAAACAATTTTTATAAGAGAACACAAACTTCCCAAATATTATGCAGAGGGCAGAAGTTATACTATAATAGCCGAACATATGTACAAGAATTTTTTTTTTCCTTTTTTGCTGCTGTTATTTAGAGATCTGAATAGAAATTTCTAATATTCCAGTGATGTAAACTGTGTGAATATAAATAAGAAATCTAGAAATCATAAGAAATTGATTTCATTAATTATAGGAAGAAAAATTTGAAGATAAAAAAAATGAAACCCATCCACAACTCTACTTTCCAAAGCCATCAGAAAGGGAAAATCAAGAATTGGTCCCATACTTTTGGAGTGGTAGTTGCTAAAAAGAAATTTGAAAGGACCCAACACCAGCCACATACAAAATGATGCATAAGAAATAAGCATAAAGACTTATGAAGCAGATCTATAGACATACGGTATTAAATACGCTAGGAATATATGTATCTCCTGTGCTCATAAAGCCAGTCTCCGCATGATCCCAGGCACAAAATTTGAAATATCTGTGCTTACTGATAATGTATTTTTACACATAGAGCTAAGGGACAAATAGGAATCCGGGCAATAGGCTTAGACCCAGGGTAAGAGAGCAAAGGTCTTACATCATCTTACAAAGATCTTACATCAGCCCATGACATGGGCTGAAATCTCAGAATCCACCTTAAAATGTCAGTGAGGGAATTTGCTCATTCAACCCATCACTTCGTACTTGAATTATGCATCCTGAGTTGATTTGTAAAGGTCTTTTGGTCACTGACGAGCACTCGAGACTCAGTACAGGTCCCTCTGGGTGACACCAAGTGTAATGTGAGATGCCAAAGGTATCCTGAACATCTGCAGCGGCCAGCTAGATCTAACACAGGACTTTTGGGAGACCTTACCACCTCTGGAGCAGCAGTAGGGAGCTGCTGCATATCGGATGGCATAGTAAGCTCAGCTGAATGCTTTGAAAGATTTACAGACAAATGCCTAATTCTCCTTGATAGTTAGAAAGGAATCAGGAGCCCAGCTGGCCTGATTGATTGGTTGATGGATTGATTGGTTGATGGATTGATCAATTGATCATTCCTTTTGTGGGTTTAATCCAGCTGCCAACAGACAGGTTCTTGGTGTATTTGAGTCACCCAAGGGTGCCTGCTTTCTGCTGTCACTCAGGAACTGCACATATCACTGTCACATGTTGTATCTGTCAGCCCCTTGCAGTTGTCTTGGTTCCCAACAATTTAAATCTCTATACTGAGACAGTTAAATTGATCCCTACCCAAGTCTGCCAGCTTAGACACCATACTGCTGCTTCAGATCTGACCTACTAAGTCTATCACTATTTGAGACTGGGTGTAATTTGTAAAGAACTGGGATTTGCCCCATTAGACTTCCACTGAAATTCTTCTTTCTTGCAGCAAGCTTTTTAAAGCTGGGTACCTAAAAGAGAGGGACAAGGGTCACTTAAAGTTTCGAGGTGATCTCATTGCAAGGGATCTAGTTCCACATCTGGTTGTCCCCAAACCCTCAACCCTAAAGTAGAACTTACGCAGTGTGCAGGTGTTCCTTCCAACAAAGAAAGGAGTAAATAAGCATCCTCCAAAGTCTCAGTAAATGTTTTAGCTGCTGAAGGATACCGTGAAATAACACTACCTCCAGTTTCTTTAAGTTTCTAGGTGGCTATTTTCAACATTGTCTGGCTATCAAACTTCTACCTTCTCAAAACAAAAGCACAGTATATTCCATCCCACTGTAGGGACCAATCTGTCCAGTTATTATTATAGATGCCATTATAGGTTCATTCAAATACGCCTCCTATATGAAATCTACTGGAGCTCGCTACCAAGATCCAAAGGGCAGGATTAGCTTCATGGTTTGAAAATCACCTCTATAAGAAGAGCTAACGTGTGAAATGTAATAATTTTCATCCTCTTATTTTTAAGGATATTTAATTCATCCACATAGGATGAATTGTACTTGCAGTTTGTGAGCTTGATGTCTGAAAGGTATGACGACAAAAAATTATTAGTTATTTCCTATAGTAAATAGTGTGGGAAATTAACTGCTACATATGGAAAATAAATAACTTGCTCCACTTCAGAGCACTTTAAGGGGAAGGAGGAGATACTCATGACTGCAGATGTAATTTTTTTTGGCCTCTCACTGCTTTTCCACTGATAATATATTGGTGGAAAAATGAAATATTAAGTAGAAATATTATAGAATGGCTTTCTGTTTCACCAGGGGATGACATATGAAGTGGAGAGGATACCTGTTGAGTTTACTGAGCTGATTCATCAGCCTCCTGTTTGACCCACAGCTGTCATCTGCCTACAAATTAATATTTACCACTTTTAAATGCTTTCATCTTGGGAGGGATGATAGGGGAGAGGAGGTAAGGCAGGGAAAAAACTAAAAGAGGGTTTTTTGTGAAGAATTGCATGGAACATAGTACATCATAAGCTAATTACAGCTCGGCCTGTCTGGGTGTTACTCTGCAATGGTGAATTATAGGCATGAGGCTGCAGCACTTCACTTTCTTACTCATAACTAAATCAGAACCCTTTTAAGTTTTAATTAATCCGCTTAGCTTTAGTTGTGAGGGAGCAGGGGAGTGGGGAAGGAAGGCAGATTAACCCTTCAGTTGACAAGTACTTTCACAGTGTCTCCTCTTGGGCTATTTTTTTCTTAAGCACCTGAGGGAGACAGCATTATCAGTCTGACGTGGGGGCCTATTAGGCTGTGATTTTTTTTTTTTTTAATTTGCCAGTGTCTGGCTAGTCCTTTCTATTTCATTATCAAAAACCAATTAATTTTCTGTAAAAGCATCAAATTAATTACAAAATACTATGGAAATATAAAGAATGGAGGAATTTCCCTCTTCTCTCCTCCTACCCTTGCCTTATTATGGGAAACATGTTGGGCCCCTTGGCAGCAAAGCCCTATTAAAGAACTACAGACTGTCTAGCTCCTCATTTAAAATTCTGTTGGTGGTGTCAGGAGGCCTATGTGATGGGGGTAAGTCCATTTCCACCCACAGAGATCATTTTCCAATTCCCTAGCACAGAAAAATATAGTCATAAAATCATTAGAAGTGAGGCTGGAAATGACCTCAGGAGGAAACCCAGTACACAGCCTCTACATGTTCACCAAAGCTTCCAGGCATGGACACACAACAACCTTCCCAGGTGATCGACAGTGTTTTGCAATGATCCATTCCATTAGGAAGATGTCCCTACTGTAGTTTATGTTCATAATTATTACTCCCATACTCATTGAATATGGAGAACACTTTTCTTTTGCTTCTTTATATATTCTAGATAGTTGAAGACTATTATTACTATTATTATAATCAATCTTTTCTCCAGTCTATCTTATTCTTCTTCTTTCTATCTTTTCTTTATCAGTAGCATTCATTGTGGCTCTTCTACTCTGGGTGCTTAGTGTGGCAACAGAAAGAATAGAACTCATCCGCAGCTTGACTACCCCGAAATATGGACCTATGATTCAGATGCTTAAACATCGTAGTCAGTGCTATTTGAGATATCCTAAGATATTCTACCTGTATTCCAGCTGCCAGTTGCCTTTAGGTCCTGTGTCATGTTTGTTATGTCTGGGCAAATGCTACATCTAAAATGGCAGTAGATGCCTCAGTTTAGACAAGAATGTTGAGACCCAGGTCCATGTCTGTGGGTGTCTACACAAGAGCAAACTTTAACAATACTCAGTGGAAATCTAACCAGTGCAAGTTTTTGAGTATAGAAATAGAGATTCAGTTGGACAAATGGAAGGATTTGCTTAAGAGTAACCTGAAACCTTTTCTTGTCTCCTTTGACTTTGATAAGAATGAGATTTCCACTGACTACCATGGAAGCTTAGATAGTTGGTACCTACATAGATGTCTACAGACACAGGGCTCTATGGATCTATGTCTAGGACTGACTCACAGCCCATCTCATGTGACTCCTTCTACCTAAGCAGTAGGATTGCAGACACTGAGATGTGGGGAAAAGAATGCTACATTTGAAAGATTTTCACAAAATTGAGATTTCAGAAGCTGTAATTCTGAAAATTTAAAAATCCTTTGTATTTACAATTTCTACAGTAAATACTTGGCAAAGATTGGCAATAAATGTCTGAGTTTTCATTGAGGATCTTTACTAAATGTGAGTATCTCTAGTACTCTACAAAAGATCCATTAAATATGAGTATGACGTTTCCATTATATCCCCTCATTTCTATATTAGCTGCAGAGGTGAATTCAGGTAGCGCCAGAAGAAATACAACCATGTTTTCTAATTTGCATACATCTCATATGACTTTGGTTATCTGATAGACTAGCATACATGCCTGAATTTAGATCCAGATGTGCTTTGCTGGATCTAATCACCTGGGATTAAAACAATAATAATTCAGAAATGGGGCAACCTCTGTGTGCATGGTTTTTTTGTGCTTAGGTAGGCCATGAAATTGAGATGCCTCAGAGAGATGATCTATATGTTGTCACAAAAAAACACAGATTTGCCATTTTCATTATTCCTATATATTATAATTATGATATTCATAACTAGTACAAAAGGTTTACCGTATTTTGGCTAAACCTACAGTCACGGTGACCAAATTATGTTGGCCTCCTTCTGAAACTCCTTTGGGTTTGTGACTCTTACATAATAAGTGTTCTAAGTGTTGAAAGAAGAATGTTCTTTGCCAAACTAAAAACAGTGCTCTGACCCCAGAACCCACTATCATAAGGTATCTAAACTTTCCAGTAATGTAGCAGCCCTATCTCATTATTTTTTGCTCTGAATTCTCCTTGTAAACCACAATTTAAGCAACAGGAGTATGTGGAGCCCTAAGGCAAACCCAGCTCCATTTGGCAGATGATACATTCTCCTTAAGGCTATCAGAGCACAAGTAGCTCAAACACTCGGAGGACTGCGGGAAAAACGGAAAGTTGCCTCTACAAAGACTAGGGTTTTTCAGGCAACACAGGAAGGGTGAAATTGGGAGTAAAAGCCCTGGAGATCTGAGTTTTCTGATCCTGCTTCAGTCCAAATGGTGGTGACCACTAAAAAGGTCACTTCCATCAGCAGCAGGTATTTTATACAGTCTATCTCCCCAGCCCGCAGTAACAATAGTCAATCAAGGTTTGCAAGCAAGGCAAAGCAGGGAGTGTTGGCCATTTTCTGACCATTGCCAGACTACTGTTTTCCCTGTTGATGAGGAAACAGTTATAGGATAGCAGAATGACATTTTCATGGTCCTAGTCTGGTCCGTACCCACTCACTTGAGCACTGTTCCTACAGAATTTTATATTATGATCTCAGGAAATCCTCACTGGTATTCAAGGTACCTGACAAATGCGGAGAAAACTATATTGGCAGAGTTAGGTTAATGGCTAATGTCAATGATCTTAAAGGTCTTTTACAACCTAAATGATTCTATGATTCTATGGACATAGTTTAGCAGTGGAATTGGTAGAGTTAGGTTACTGGCTGGACTTGATGATCTTAAAAGTCTTTTCCAACCTGAACAATTCTATGATCCTATAATATTTATTTTGACCTAACAAAGGAAAAATAACTTTGAAAGAAAGAAAGCAAACAGAAGGAGGTGAAAGTTGCAACATGTCTGTTGAGTAGTCAGTTTGAGAGGATTTTGCCACTCTGCAGAAGACTTTTGCATCTGTTGTTTTGCTCTTCTGGTGAACTGTGAAGCTTCATTTAAGTTACACTCTTAAAGAGGTCCTGTGCAAACCAAAGCTCATTCAACTGACAAGCTTATTTGATGGCAAAAGGTTCATCTCACCTTAACCTATAGACAATAATGTAGATAATACTGTGAAGTAACTATATTCTTTCATTTATAGTCAGTAGGCAGAAACAGACACTTCTAAATTTCAGATCATCTGAAATGTTTTAGATGTTTACCAGAAGAAAGGTGTATTAAATCTTTGAAGCATCTTTTCATCACAACTGATCCTAAAAGGAGCCCAGGGTGACTAGCTCAAATGTGTATGTCAGTCTAACAGATAGCCAAAGTTGTATGAGATGGATCTATGGTTAAAATTAAAATGATGTCTAATCCAGCACTACCTGAATTCACCTCTGCAGTGGGTACAGAAATGAGAAGGCAATAATCTATGCTTATTCCCATTCAAAAAATGTTTAAGAAATTATCAGTCAGTGAGAAATAAATCACTGGATTTAGAAATATTGATAAAAGCAAATTATACTCACTTATGACCTAAGGAAGTCTTGAAAATAAGACCCAGTCTTCACTTTCTTCAACTCCACTTGTTCCGTTGAGCTGGGCAGATTTATACCAGCTAAAGATTAGGATCAAAATATAAGCCTAACATCTTTAAATACTTTAATTATTTATACAAGGCTGTTTTGACTTGCCCTCTGCAGTTGGCTGTGAGTCAGAGAAAGCCTTAAGTAGTATATTAGCAATTATTAGTCAGCTTAAGCTTTCACTGCATATTAGGAATCAAATCAGACTTTTTTTATTCTTTTAATTATTATTTTTTAGAGAATGGAACAAAATGTCTAATTTATCTCTGTAAAATAAAAGGCTAAAATAGTGCTTTGGGTAAAAATTTCCCATTTACATTCCTGCCAGAAGTAAGGGCGAAAAAAAAAAAAAAAAAAACGTGGAGAAGCATTTCCCAACTTCAAAGGACCATATAAACATTGGCTGATGGTTGTTTCACCACCCGTTGTTCATATTTGATGATGGAAAGTCATAGTCTCTAGAGGGCAGAGTGTGAAAGACAGCTTTACCAAGCTATCGAGACATTGAATAAACTCTTACCTTCCATTCTCCTGACTCCAGAGCTGCTGGGAAAGATGCTATAGTTTAATGTCTTCTCAGTCTGTGGTCTGCAAAGATTGACGTACTTCAACAATGCATACAATTAAATCTCAAGGTGCAAAAACATTCATTCTGTTACAGCTGTGCAAGAATTAATTTTAATCTCACCCTCCTTTGACCCAAATGTAAAAGACCAGTGGTATTTGGTTGGTGGATTCAAAAGCAGACAAAGTCAATGTCAGTCCGTTCCTCTGTGTGCTGTTAGCTACAGAAACCTTGTCCACATTTAGCAGTGGATTGACTAAGGAGGCTGAGTGGCTTTTTGCCTATTTGTGAAATGCCCAACTTTGAAATGTAATGGAAGGGATCATCATCCTGGGACACAAAGGCTCAGATACAAAAGGAATAATAGGTGAACCTGTTTTGTGGGATGTGATCAACACCAAATAAATCCAAATGACTTTGAGCTGTACTGTATGTCTCATTTTCACTTTGTCTGCAATGAATTAAGGATCAAGTCAAGTTTAAAAAGAAAAAAGCTCAATCTATACAGATGGAAAATTTGGGGTTATCTTCATGCTAGTACTAAGACAGCATTTCAGGGATTAGGAAGAAGGTCAGGGCAGGTGGTGAATAGTTTCCTTTTAGTTACTGACATTACGCTTTCAGATACTGTCCTGGAGTCACCACACTGAACTGCAGGATCTCAGATAGTTAAGGCAACAACTCTGTCACACTGGGCTCTCCTTACCTCCACTGAGGAACCCTTCTGTACCCTCTTATCCTTCAAAACAGGGTGATTGGGCATTAACATCTTACCAGTTGCTGTCTCTAGCATACACTATCCCATTGAAATTGTCTGTGTGTTACATAGCAAAGCATTTGTCTGGTTACCTATTTTAGAGGCTGGACTAGCAGATCCACAGTATGGACACTAGTAAGACTATATCAAACTCCACATCCTGGATCCACTCAATTTACTAATGTAGCTCTAACCACAGGAAAACAGCCAAGTCAGAGCAGCTAGGTTAATGTTCTGCTTTCAGTTGCCATCTAAAATATTTTTATTCAGCGAACGTTCATACAAGGTTTCTAAAGAGGTTGACTTGGACCCCTGAGATTAGACACCAGTACACGTATAGCTGAGTTCATGAGCATTTTTGCTTTGACCACGGTTTTCCATAGACATATTTGAAAGACAAAAGAATTTTTTTTTTTAATTAAACCAACAGATGCACAGCCAAGAAAAGCAGGGTATTCTGTATTTTAGAAAGTAAATAAGAAGTATAACCATAGAATAATTTCAGTTAGAAAAGACCTTTAACATCAATGAGTCCAACCATTAACCTAACACTGCCAATCCCAACACTAAACCATATCCCTAAGCACCTCGTCGACAAGTCTTTTAAACACTTCCAGGGATGGTGACTCCACCACTACCTGATGTATTAATGTTTTGAGGTACACAAATAACACTGATAAGATACAACAGGATGACCAACAACAGTAAGCTAAAAGCAGGAACATTTTCATCTTGATGTGACCTATCAGGGTATAATCGTGTCGCAGAAACATCATACATGAATATAGCCTGTAACACAGTCTATTTAACAGTTTCTTTTGTCTTCAATTTACTGCAACATATCAAGGGCATTCTGGTATCTTCACATGCGAAACAGTTCATGGTGCCCTTAAACTGAAATCAACAGGATAATTCAATAAACATGCCAAAAGGTACACCTTTGTTTCTCATTCAGTCATGAAAGATGAAATTAAACTTGCAGTGAGAACAAGGAAGCGGCCTTGCTTGGCACCGGTAGTTACAATCTGGGATGGCCCCAAAAATCCTTTCTTTATTTTGAACCAGTCTGACAAACAGCACAAGTAACAGAACTGGAAAAGACAGAGCGCTTGGCAAAAGCCTGTAAAATGGCAAAATCATTGAAACTGTGTGGTGTTATAAAACATGCAAGGAAGAAATACTCCCCCAAGCAGGACATGTCAGTTGCATGGTCATGGCTTAGAAAAACAGTTATTTAAAGACTATGACTTATGAACCTCTGAGATGGAAGCAGAATAAGTGCCATAGGGGTGTAGCGCAGATGAGAAATGAATTAAGCAAAAATGAGGAGGAGAAAACTGGAAGAGTCGAGGAAAGTTTCTGAGGTGGAAGACAACATGCCCTAGGAAGACATGGAAAGTTGGGATGGGAAGAAATACTCCCTACAGGCACAGACCTTGTCTATTATGTTTTATAGTATTTCAGGAAGTAGGTTAGATGATGTAGTAGTTTGCAAAAATCCTTCTTTTCAGTAAGAAAAGACTATACATACACCTATATCTATGTTTATACCTTGAATTGCTAGCACACTGATGCTTATACAACTATGTAACTGTATGGGTGTACATATGAAAGTAAATTATTGCATTGTGCTTTTATATTGTGCTGTCAATCTTCTTCAAAGGGATTGAAAAGTTTGTGACAAAAGAGGAGTTTATTAGGACACAGGTATTGTAGTCATGGACTGTCCTCTTAAGTCTTTACTGCAAGTTGGAAATTGGTTATATATACATTAAAGAAAATTCTGCTAGCGTCAAAAATTAATGTATTTTTTAAAAGTGTCAATTTCATTGACTTCTTTTCCCTAATCTCTTAGAATGGAATATTTTCATCTCTTCATTTCACATTGATTTCTAGAAAGAAAATAGTGTTGTGGAGAGGAATATTGAGTTGAAGAAAAAGTAAAGGGATTTTTCTGTGATAACTTTTTCTGATGCCCTCATAACATTATTTTTTACAGTTTTGCTTAACAAAAAAAAACATTTTGGAAGAAGGAAAAAGAACTGACTATGTAAAGTAGAATACCCAGTTCTTGCCCAGGGCTGCTTATGACGTCAGTATCCTAATAAATCATGATAAAAACAATGTTTCATATTCATAGACCCAATATAGTCTGAATTTAGGAAAATAAGTAAAATAGAAGGGTACAAATGATAGTTGTCATCGGTTTGCATATATGAGTACCCAGGAGGAATACAGAGACACTGTCAGAGCATGCAAGGATCAGAGATAGGAGTGCACATGGAAGATGATACCGGTAAAAGACATGAAAGTCAGCAAGAAGGGCTTCTGCAGGTGCATCAGCAATAAAAAGGAAGGCCAGGAAAAACATGGGCTTGCTGCTGAATGGAGCAGGGGACATAATGACTCATGACACAGAAAAAACTGTGGAAAAACACCTTTACCTTCGACTTTAGTGGCATCATTTTTCTTCAGCAATCACAGCTCTCAGAGACCAAAGGGAAAATCTGGAGCAAGGAATACTCACCATCAGTGGAGGAGGACCACAATAAGGGACATTTAAACAAACTGGACATATTCAAGTCCATTAGACCTGACAAGGTGTACCATGAGTACTGAGGGAGCTGGCTGATGTCACAATGAGGTCATTCTTAACTGTCTTTGAAAGGTCACAGCCATTGAGAGAGATCTCTGAGGAGTAGTAAAGAGAAAAAGTCAATCTTATTTTCCAGAAAGGGACAGAATGAGGAGGATCCAGGGACATTCAAATTGGTCAGTCTGTCCTGGATCCCTGAAAAAGTGATAGAGCAAATCATCCTGGAAACCACTTCCAAACATATGAAGGACAAGAAGGTGGTTAGGTATAGTGAACATGGATTTGTGAAGGACAAGGTAGGAGCAGTGGATATTATCTTAACTTTGAAAAAACTTTTGATGCTGTCTGCTGTAACCACCATAGACAAGTAGATAAAGTATAGGCTATATAAGTGGACAATGATACTGTGGACAATGATTGAAAACTAGTTGGTCTGCCAGCCTCAGAGGGCTATGACTGGGAGCACAAAGTCCATATGGAGGCCAACCACTTGCAGTGTACCCAAGAGGTCACTACTGGGGCCAATGCTATCAAACATTATTAAAAGTCAAGTTGATGAGACAGACTGCAAGTCTTCAAATGATACAATGATATAGTGAGTGAATGTGTTGCTATTCAGAGGGTCTTTGATGAGCTGGAAAATGGGCTAATGGGAATCTCATGGAGTTCACCAAAGGGAAATGCCAAATACTGCATATAGGAAGGAGTAACTCCATGCACCAGTGCACTCCATGCACTGAGGAATGAATGATTGGAAAGCAGCTTGGAAGGAAAAGACATGGTGGTCCTGGAGGACAAGTCAAACATGACCCATCAAATGTGGTCAACAGCATCCCAAGCCACATAAGGCAAAGCCTTGACAGAAGGCTGATCGTTCCCCCTCTACTCAACAGTAGTGAGACAAATCTGGACTACTGTGTCCAGTGCTGAGCATTCCTGTGCAAAAAAGAGGTGGACGTACTGGACAAATTCCTGTGAAGGGATAGTAAGGTGATTAAGCACTTGGAGCTTGGCTAATTGAATGCTGAAACAGGTTAGACAGAGAATTTGTAGAGTCTGTATGCCTGGAGACATTCAAAATGCAACTGGACACAGTCCTAGGCAACGTGCTCTAGTTGATTGAGCTTTGAGCAGGATGTTGGAATAGATAATTGGTCAAGACCCTGTGATTCCATCAAAAAAGGTAGACAGTGATTCTATAATTTCACTTAAAATGTACACTTTTTAACAGAAATCTAAACAGAATTTTAAATAGAAATTAATTGCTTTCCCACATATTATGAGTCACAAACTGTTTAAATCATTTATAGGAACTACCCACAATGGGTAGGACAGGTTAACCGTCAGTCCCCCAAAAATAAATATCATCAACATGGGTATCACGAGGATGGCTGATGCTACGTATGTTGACACTTCTTCTAACAGAAATGGAGCTGTCACTTTCTTAACAACCACTGTGCAAGTCATTTCCACCATCCTCCCAAAGCCTCCTCAGTCCACTGAAATATTTGTAGTCTTCCATTTCTGTTTCTCTGTCAGCTTCTATTGCTGCACACCATTCTATGAGTTTGTATCTATGCACATAAGGAAACAGCATGGAATTCTACTGGTGTAAGCTTTGACTGACCACAACATGAATATGCAAGCTTTCTATACTTTATTATTGTTTATTTTTTTATAATTTTTATTATTCTGCATGTCTACATTCTGTGTATGTTGAAAGGGAGACAGGTAAAACAAATAACCTCAATGCATTTACCCTAGGCAAGTACTCAACCAAAAGTAAGAAATACTTCTATGAATGATTTTGGGGCATCATTGCATATCCTTCATACCTTGTCCAAATTCTATCACACATTTTTTGTATTCAATATGCTCTTACCTCATGAGTGATCCTATGTGAATCCATGAAAGAGGCTTTTTGAGGAGTCAAAGTCTATTTGTTCATGGATGTTCATAGTCTACTTAGTCATCAAAATTAAATGTGGAGGTACCTATGGCTTTCCACTGATAGTGAAAAAGGCCCAGACATGTAATCTGAGCCTAGAAAATAACATCTGCTCAATAAATGGACATTGTAACCATCCCCTGGTCAAATTAAGCTTGTAGTATCTGGCTCTGAGGTGTCATAACAAGCCATAAGGATTTTTATATATATATAAATATATTTAATATGCTCATATCCAATAGAAAGAATGTGGGAGAAAGGAAGAGCTGTGACTTAGACATCATTATATTGTTTCCTTTCATTGTCTGGAACGACACGTAAGCCATAAATGAAGAGAATTCCTTTGCAAAAAGTGGAAATATTGTCCTGCACCAGTTGCAGCTTTTGAAGCTTGTTAGAATGCATAAAAGGATTCAGATGAACTCTCCAAATATATTTCATAGCTCATTATTATGGACCAAAGAATGGTTTTGATCTCTAATAACTGAAACGGGTGAAGACTCAAGATATCATCATTAGCCTAAGAACTGGACCAGTAGACAAACACAATATTGGTTTTTATAGATGAGAAATATGCTAGAAAAGGAGGAGGATTAAAGAGGAAGAAAGGAAGAGGTTATATATGGATGCTTTAAATAAAGGTTGAACATTTGTGTAGAAATATCCTTGCAAATTCAGAAGGGAAATCTCTGTCTTTTCCTTTGAAGAGAAAAACTATTTAGATTACCACCAGGCAATGAATACGATACCTTTTTAGTGCAGCCTATTTTGCTAAAATTGACCCTAAAAACCTAGCTTAGATAAATTTTAAATAGCCATTGGAAGTAAGCACAGGTTACATGCCATAATTTAGAAAGACCATCACATCCAGTATCGATACCAGAATCAGAAATTTCCAAGAAGGATTTGTATAAAACTCCATCAAAAATAAATTTTCCAAGGGCACGTTATCTTGAAGATTTTCCCCACAAGGATGTATATTTTAACAGCTTGTTTATTCTCCTAAGTCTAGCACTGCAACCTGAAATAGTATGGGGCATAGACATTTTCTAGTCATAGCACCTGCAGAACTAAGACTACAATGAATTTTATTGCAATATCACATATTCATTTTGTGATGGTGTTTTGACACCATTTCCATGGGGAGAACTTTCTGACATCACCAAGACCACCAGGACACTTGATTACTGTAAGAAGACATAAATCATTCCCTACAGTGCCTAAGAAAATGTTTAAAATCTTAAATTTATTATCTATTTTTGAGAATCCCAGTAGAAACTTTTGCAAAAACTGCAACATATTTCTTATTTATGGATCATTAATTTATTGCAAGCTGCTTGTGGGTCATTTGTTTACAGAGTATTGAGAGGCAAGGTGCTGCTCACTAGAACTGGTAAATATTACAAACTATGAACATGCATTCTGAATACAGATCAGAAAATTTCCATTACATCTGCAATCTCCTTTTCTCATTTCCCATTATATACTCAGCAATATTATTGAAGAAACAGAGTTTTATAAAAGCTCATACAAATGCTCATTTCCTTAGTCTAGGATCCGACACAAGGAAATACTGATAAGGTTATCTGCTTCTTTTATTGGACTTATTAATTTTGCTGAATATATTCAAAGACATGGTGTATCCTTCAGAGTAGACAATGCAAAACCCAACATTAGAGGAGGGAGGAAAACATGCTTATTGTGCAGTGCTGTGATAGGTCAGCTTTTGAACTTCGGAACTGCTGGTGTTCACAATTTCTGAGTAACAATTATTCAGTATCTACAAAAAATAGCTTAATGAACACTGAAACAGCTCGAGTGCCATAGTTTCTTGAATACATCCTATAAAGCATTTTAATTCAATAAAAGAAAAAGAATTTTTTCTAGCATAAGGTCACTAAGACAATAAAACCTAACCCATGTCACTTTACTGATAAAGAAGTCCTAACCTGATTTGGGTTGGTTTTTTTCCTACTCATTCAAAATGTTAGTAGAAAAATTTGTTCTGTAGTGATGTATGTTGCCTTATCCTATGAAGTTATATAAAATGTGGCAAGTATATTTATGTAATTTACATGTACATACATAAATATGATACTATAAAATTGGTTTTCTACATTTAAAAAATATTGTTTTGGGAAGGTTTTGAGAAGAAATAGAACCTCTCCAGGCCTTCTGTGCAGGAACAAATGCACACAAGCAACATGGGTCAGATGTTTTTAGTACAATAGATTTGGTGAGCAGGAATATCTGAAATATTCAGCACATACCATTATCCTATTATTGTACATGTCCATGTCCAAGGCATCTGTGGACTTCATTTACATATGGTCATTGGAGTGCCAGCCCTTACATGTTGCAGACTCTGACTGAGCTGCTGAGATATCCATCACATTCATTGCTGGGAGGACCATTCAACAAAATCCATCAGATCTTCACATTCCAATAAAAGAAAACTTCAGGGAGAAAAAAAAGAGAAATACCTGCCAAGAGAAGCACAAATGTACAGCATCTCAGTGAAAAAGTGAGGATTTGACTCACTAATACACCAGATCAGTTCTTTTTCTGTGGAAATTTCTTGTGCCCAAATACCTGCATCTTGGGCCTAATGTTCAAAGGGAATTCCCTCCCTGCTTTTTTTCAGAAACAAGATGGACTGAGAAAGAACAATGCATAAAGCCTTTCAATTCCTAGGATTTGCCACAATATCTCTCTTTTTTCTGTTTCATTTTATATAAATACATATACATGTGTACCTAACTAATGTGTATACATATATATTAGATATCAGGTTCTATATACACATATATGTGTGTGAGCATCTCCATGTTGGTTGTCCCAGACCAGACCTTTGTAGATAGATACCACTGTAGATAGGTCTCATAGGAAATAGTAAGGGCCAAAAGGGCAGAAAGTTTAAATAATTCTCTCTCCCTTCTAGGTGGTTCATCACTCCGGGTCAAGTTCAAGATTTATTGATTATGTAGCTTAAGGGGAGGTCACAGAGCTGCAGCTTACCTTCCCTTGGGTTTTCAGTAACATCGGGCATTTTGTGGCTAGGTGAGTTCTCATACCAGTTATCACACAAGACTAAGACTAATGAACAAAGTAACAGACCAAACCTCATACACAACCAAAATGAGATTTTCAGGGGCCAGGGCTGCATGTTTGCCATGTTTACAAAGTGTTTAAAGTAACAATTTGACCTGATATTTGTAGTGTTTATTTGCAGGTGTCATAACTGATTCTAACATGGTCTTTGTATGGCAAGTTAGGTCTCTTTGTTTAAACAAACATCTTTGGTTACCTGTGCTTACACTGAATGATCACATTCAACAGAGCTTTTCTGTTATCCTCTCTGCTCAGTACTTTTAGCATTTTAGTCAAAATACCCTGAGATTTTCTGATTTTGTGTTTTTGCTTCTGTGATGGGGATCATCCAGTGTAACTGGGACTTCCAGGGAGATGTGGATTTTTTTGAAACTAGAAGGATAGAAAATGTAAAAAAAAGAGACCTGCAGGATGCCTTTCCTGATGAATCCTTGAGGAGAGATATCTGGAAATTATTATCTATTTAAAAAAAAAAAGATGCAACGTTCTTTCGCATGCAAATTACCAGAGATCCAACTCACATAGTTCATATCCCAATAGGAGGAAATACAGCAGAGCTGACAGATGTCATCAGTTGACTTAAATGACTGCATAAAAATTCACAATATAAGTCTTTTATCTACAAACCCTGCATATTTTAGGGGGAAAAAAAAAAAAGTGCCAGTGGTTATAGGCTGCTACTTTGACTGCTAAGCCTTTGTCACCTGCAATTCCATGGATAAACAGTTCTAAATTATGTGCCTTGTTAGACTTGCTCAACAATATCAATAATTGTAATATAAAATGTTAAAGACATAGATTTTAAATATAAAAATAATAATAATAATTAAAAAGAAAAGAATGAAGAAAATTATTCTTGTGCATACATGTTTCTTTATGACCCAACGTGCAACATTTTTACAGGCTGGATGTCTGAAAAGAGGTACATATAATGATGTTTAATGTGTAGTTGAGAGCAAAATTATTACAGTTTTATATATAGTGAAGCCATATAACAAAAGAGCAGTAGCTAGTGTTTGCCCTTATATGAGATGCAGTCCTATAATAGAGAGCCTTAAAGCTAGGGTTTACTGTACTTTGGGAATTAATCACATAAACTATAAATTGGGTTCAACAGGCTGGCTGGGTAAATAGGCGCAGCTAATGAGGACACTATGAGATCTTATAAGAGCGCTGACTGCCCCAGGACAAAAGTGCCGAGCTGCACCTGATGGAAAACTAGAAGACATCAAAGCATAAAGGATTAGTGCTCTCACAGTGTTGAGAAATGGCCAGGGGGAGATTCACCAACTTATTACCCACATCCAAGCTAATCCTGTTATCTGCAAAATATGACTGTGTTCAGGAACTGCCACCACCTAAACTTGCAGGAGACTAATTCTGTGTTTACATGGACAAAAGTGCGGGGAATTTTCATCTGGGTAGAGAATATAAGAGAGGAGAATTTTTAAGGGTTTCCTTTGTATCAAATGCATGAAGAAGGGCAAATATAAAATTAGTTCTTTAATGGCTAATCTGTATCCTGTAGGTGTATCCTACAGAACAGAATTCCTTCTCTGAGAATACAGGACAAAAGTCACATACAATTTGTTCTCTCTTGTTTAGTTGGAATCTAGTTGCACTTTCCTAAAAAAAAAAAAAAAAAAAAAAAATAAAAATACATTCAAAGTAACTTTGAAGATGAGAGGGATTGATAGTTCCCCAATACCCCTGCCTGGGAAACCTTATGTGCAGCAAATGTCTGCCTGATGTTTTTTTCCAGTCTAATAAAAGAAGGTGAAAAATATCCCAAGGTCTTTGTCTGCACACCACAAAATATAGTTCATTATCCAGCCTAATGTATGTGAGTAAGCTCAAAATTTTTTGGAAAAGGTTCATAATTACCAATACTAGAAATCACCTCTTTTTTTTGTAGAAAAGATCCATCTGGTACAATCAGCATCTATGGCAAATAATGGACCTTCTTCTTAAATTTGAATGAAACAAAAATAGAACCAAACTGTATCTCTCGGAGCAGGGAAAACCAGATAATTTCATGAAAAGGTCTCCAACTTGTATTTAATATAAACATGCAATATGCCCCTTCCAGTGGCTCATCATCACGAAGGATGGTTGCCTTTAGGGCAGAGTTTAGGCATGATTACCCAGGCAAGCCCATGGCTAAGTGTTTATATGGCATTAAGGAACACCCCTGGCACACAGATCTTGCAGGCAAGGATTTATCTAGCTATCTAAGGGAAATGATTAATTTTGTATGTTTTAATTTTTAGGGTTGCAAGGATGCCAAAGTACTCGGTGATGGAAAAGAATCATTGTAAGGACAGCATTGCCCACAGGCTTCCCTTGGCTTTTTTACTGTTGCTTGTGTTTGATGGCAGCATACCTAAATTGGGAGAATACTGCAATTAATATCCTCCCATTAGCAATGAAAAATAAGCACCCTGGTGAGTCAAAGCTAGCATCCTGCTTCTGTCAGAAAGAGTGTGGCCAGCAGGACTAGGGTGGGGATCATCCACCTGCATTTGGCACTGGTGAAGTTGCACCTAGAATACTGTATTCAGCTTTGGGTCCCTCACTCGAAGAAGAACGTTGAGATGCTGGAGCATGTCCAGAGAAGGACTACCAAGATGGTGAATAGTCTAGAGCACAAGACTTTTAATGAGCAGTTGAGGTTCCCTGGGATTGTTTAGCCTGGAAAAAAAACGAAGGCTCACAGGAGACCTCACTCCCTACAACTGCCTGAAATTAAGTTGTAGTGAGGTGGAGGTCAGTCTCTTCTCCTAAGTAACAAGTCAGGAGGAAATGTTCTCAAGTTGCAACAGGGGAGATTTAGGTTGGACATTAGAAAAATTTCTCTGAAAGGGTTATCAAGACCTGTCCCAGGCTGCCCAGGGCAGTGGCAGAGTCCCCATCCCTGGAGGGATTTAAAAGACATGTAGATGTTGTGCTGAGGGACATGGTTTAGTGGTGGACTTGGCAGTGTTAGGCTTGTTGTTGAACTCAATGATATTAAAGGTCTTTTCCAACCTAAATGATTCTATGATTCTATGATCAGTTGATGTTAGTGAATCACAAGTAAGGACTAGGAGAAGACCGGTGTGATAACGCCAGGATACCTGTGGAAACAAATGAATACCATTGACATGCTTATCAGCTCCTTCCCACTTGTGTCCTTTCTAACCCTGGACTCCTTGTTTCCTTTTCTCCTAGCATCACTCAGTCCTGCAGTAACCAGATTTTCTGACCAATAAACTCCTGGACAATTCACTACCTTCCAGTCCATATATCTCTTGACTTCAGATAAATGACCAGGGAACAGATCTAGAGACCAAGTAGTGTTCATTGGATAATTCTGGAGTTTCGTTCATTCATATAACTGATAATTAAAATTCACATACCGAGATCTCTCAAGGACCTCTTGATTTTACTGAGGTATTTCTTTAGGAAAACCAAGAATATTTATCAATTTTTTTAAAAGGTACAAAAATGTTACACTTCTAGAATCTTTTGGGTTGTTTTGGTTTTTTTCAGAGATCTCTCTTCCTTGAAGTTTGCTTGAGATTTTTTATTTTATTTTTTTAGTTTCTTTTTCTTAAAAAATATGCAAAAAAAAAGTACAATTGAAAAGATGTCAATTGTTGGATACAAAGTGAAATGATTTAATTTTATCAGTGTAAAAAAAGGTATTCAATTAAAAATAGATCCATATGACTTTTCAATTTGCTAAAGAATGTTTTGCAGTTTATTAAACTTCCTAAGAAATTTGAAGATTCATTACAGCCACTTCCCTAGCTATGTGTTTTAAACATCAGAGTGCTATCAGTGAAGAACAGATTTATTCTAGATAAAGGTGGTTAGAAAAACAAGCTAGAAAACACTAAAATAAAGAGATGCAGATTTACAGCCATTAAAAGATGAACTAATTATACAGAGCACCAATAATCATGTAAATTTCTCCTAGATTGTCTGATTATAAGCTGAAAAATATTTCTTGTTCATGTTTTTTAAATCAAAATAACAAAGTGGAAGAAGACAACAGACTGTACATTCAATATATAAAGAAAACTAAAAACTGATCCCTGCCTGGAAACTGTAGGTACTGACATCATGGTCATAAGAACTGTTTCCTTTCTGGTTTCAGACCTGTACCGATCAAATAGGAGAGGGAATGAAAATTAATATTACCCACTACTGATTTTTCTTTTGTTATCAATTTGGCATTCTCAAACAAAAGTTTGGATGACAGAACAAAAGCCTCAATAAGATACTAATAAGTAAAAAACACGCTAAATTTGAAGCTATGATTTATACAAATGCTATATTTAACCTGAGATTGGGGATGTTAATCAAAAAAGAAGGTTTTATTAAGCTTTTTCTATTTTCAAACACTGGATATGCTTGGCTCAAAATTCAAGCTACATCTATTATTTTCTTCTAATATTTTGCTAGGTTGTTCATTTTTTCCCAGACCCCACCCCTGACCCAACAAGTTCAAGGACAATAATCCTGATAACTATTTAATTTTTCAGAAGTCTAGAACACCTTTTGGAAAATCAACCTGTGATAAGAATGCAAAAACTTCAATGCCAAGCCCTAATTACTTCTGAAACTCTCGACTCACAACATATGAACCGAAAATTGGCCAAGGTTCACCCAAAAGACATGAATGAAGGCTTATAGCAACAAGTCTCTGAATATCTCAGAGTAGATATGCACAGATTTCCTTGGTTCTGGGCAGACATCAACTCCATTTGGTCATCTTTCTGTTCTTCAACTAATATATATACATTTCCTAGCTGAAGAAAAAGCAAAACTATATAGGTCAATAACTCCTTTCCTTCCACCTTCTCCAGATCACATCAGAAAACACTGAAAATACTTAGTTTATACTCTTTAGGTTGAAAAGAGTTGGGTTTTTTTCTCTGTAGTCCAAGATGGACTACAAAAAAGTGGCAATAGTGGAGCCTTTTAGCTTGCCACTGAAATGAGAGTAAAACTAAGTCTACAAAATATCTTGTTTCTGTTAACCAAATGTTTCATTTTTATTTCTCAAAGCTATAAAAAATGCCAATATAACAAATTTCAAACTACCAAAGAATTCCCTCTTTGTAGCTGCAGAATTATACCTTTACCTTCTCTGCACTGACGTGTTATGCTTTTGAGCACTGCTTACCCAGAGAAGCAACAGTCAGTTTCTCTTCAATGCATACATTTAAGGTTCATGTGACAAGGTTTTTACCTCACTCAACCTCATGTGTCTAAAAACTAGTTCTCAAAATCATATTCCCTGGAGTTCTTGGCATAAGAGTATTTACCCCAGATAACTGTGTATGTTTACAGTGTAGGTAGCTACATTTGAGCTAGACAGTCTATGAGGTCTATTGTAACTGTAGGTGGGAAACTCATCATAAATAGATATCTAAAAGTGTGAGCTGCTTAAAGATGTCTGAAGTGAGATTAGGTGAATTCCACCTTTTCTGACCATTTCTTCTCTTACTTTTCCAATCCATGAATGTTGACACTTCATCTTTTGTTTATTCTATTTCATAATAACCTTTTCATACCCAAATCAAAAATGTTTTGAGGGACTGGATGGTGTGCACCTTTGAATTTTTATGCTTGTCTGATGTTCCAGGAGGCTGAAACAGAGATAAAATTCCACACTTGCTTCTGATTTCTCCATTGTCTGAGAGATTCACAGGTTCCATTTTATGGTGATAATACTTTTTATAGTATTTATTTATTGTGCTGACGTCCATGATTAGAAAAAAAATCTACTTATAATTCTGCTATTGCTATTATTACTCTCATTACAGGTTTGCTTGGTTCCACTGGTAGTAGGTGATACTCTGGTAGATGATGTGCATACATGTGAGAAGGGTCACGATAACCTGAAACCGGTATGTATAGAAGTTCCCAGATAAAGTGAGTGTTCCCGTCTTATCTTGTTGGTGCGTGACCTTGTGTGGGTAGGGAATGAGAACTCAAAGTCATAAAAAAAGTCTGTGGTATAGTTAGTTACTTATTCAGAGTCAAAACTTCTTCAGTCACATACAAGCCTTTTGTTCTTATACCATGTTTCCCTTCAGGGTACCTCCACCGTGCAACTAGGAGATACAGCTTTGCATAGACCTGTGCTAAAATGAATCTGATTCTCAAGAAATGGTCATATACTGTAGCCTTCTGAGCTTCTGTCACTGTCTTTAGTACTTCTGAAACAGGACCATTAAGACCTTATGACCTACAGAACGGACATAAATTTAACTATTAATACATTAGGGATAAAATGCAAAATGCCATCTTAATATTTCTTTCTTTATGCATTAGTGACAAAAATTTGCTACCAAATACTGTAGATTTCCTCCAGGGCACCTGATTTTCCACTTGTATTGGTATAGGACAACTGATACAAAAGCAAATTGATAAAAGTCTGGACATTTTGAGTTTACTTGTAGCAACATGAAGTTAAACAGTGACAAACTCATAAAACTAAGTCATATTTGGCAAGGTACATTCAAAATTTTAGGATAGACTGAGGAGCAGGAAAGGCCTGAGGTGAGCAGTGTCTTTTGAGTCGTCAGTGTACTCTGGGCCTGCTTATGGCCATGTTTGGCTGGAAAACACTAATTAGATTAGATATACTTAGCTATAAGGCAGAAAGCTTAAAACATTAACTTTTTAAACATGTGCATACATTTGGAGTATAACATATTCTGCTTTTTGGAGGTATCTTCTGAGTAAATACCTTGCCTGCATGATGTTACCCTCTAAATTCCCAAATAGAAATACACTCTTTCAGAGTCAAATCTTGCTCTTACACACATGCACTACTTTTACAGTGTTCAGTGAGAGCATGGATGCAGAAATGGTACTAACTTTTTAATTTTTTTTTTTTTTCAGTTAAAAAATACACAGGAATTCTGCACGTTTACTGCCATTTTAAAAATACTGATTTTTTTTAATTTATTTTTTTCTTTTAGTTTACTTATTTGTTTATGGTCATTGAGGAGAGGGCTAAATAGGCAATTTTTTTATTCAGTAGGTATTTCACAAAGCTTCCAAACAGTCTGGACAAACTTGAATTTTTTTGCGTTAGGATGAGACAATGGGTCAATACACGATCCCTTGGCAATCTACCTCCCATGGTGTCCCTATCATCTTCTTGCTTCTTTGCTGGGACACACAAGACCACCACCTAAACATTCAGGGTCACAGAAAACTGAACAGTCAAAACACCTTCTTTTTGGGAAAAGAAGAAATTAGGAGAAACTCTACTAACATCATCTTCCCACTGGGAAGAACTGAGAGTAATGTTGGGTTAAGCAAGCCTGTGAACTGACAATTTATACACTGGAGAGTCAAAATGAATGAGAGTTTGTAGGTTCACTGTTTGTAGCATTCACAAGGTGAATAGGCAGGATTTCTTTCTGCACTTAAAATTACAATACTTTCCCTTGGCCTGCTCACTGATCTCAGTGGTCTGGATGAATTTGTGATGGAGTAATGGAAAAAGTTTACCTTGTAATTTGAAGCTACTTAAGTGGATATAGTGAGAAAGAACAGCAAAGTGCAGTAGATTATGCTCACCTTTGTTCTTTGCCTATTCAAAGTAATTTTTTTTTTTTTTCTATTTTTAAGGCAAGGTCCTGCAAACACATTGAAATTAGAATATTTTTTACTTGAGGGATATTGTCTATAATTAATTATCCAGGGATCAAGGAGGCCTTAGGAGTTCCTTCTCTGAGACTTAGGTTCAAGACCTTAATCTTCTGGATGTTTATAATGTGACTTTGGGAGATCTGCATCTCTTCTACATATTTTGTATTCCACTTCAATCCAAACTTTGGAATTATGTCATTAAACTTTTCTTCTACACTGTGGACATTCCTGAAAACAAAATTAAAACAAAACAAAAAAAAAAAAAGTTTTAAAAAAATCCAAAAAACAAACAAAAAAAACAGTTTGGGCAGTCAATAGGGATTTGTGATCTTGGGCTTCAATCTCCTCAGGAGCTAGCTGTCTAAATCTCATCTGCAGACTGACATACCTTTTTTTCTCTCATGCATTTTTATTTTCAAGGGGTTTTCAGCTCTCAGAAAATGTGATAGCTAAAAGTTTAGAAGTTTGTTTTTAACCTGTTCCACTTCATAGACATTGGGTGTGATTCGTTGGTGTTCTTTCGGACATTTTCTGTAGTATGAAATGAAAGGAGCTCTAGAAATGGCAGAATGGAATTTTTCCATTGTCAGTAAGCAGAAGGTAAAATATGTGGTTAGCATTAAGTCAGTTGAGTCCTACCCCCACTGACAAGGACAGGCAGTTAAATCAAGAGAACTGCCTGTTTTGTGAATCCTAATCTGGTGTGCACGTATGTGCACTTAGGTCCATCCCAACTAACTGATCTGCCTGGATTGGGATGAAATTGTCTCTGGGCTCCTCTGTAGTCAGTTGAGACAGAACTATACTTCCATATTGTATTTTGAGCTTAGATGGACCTGGCTTTTTGGCAAACTCATTTCTGTGCATGTCGAACAGAAGACATTGAGAAGACTTGCCAAAGATAAATTTGGTGTGAAACTCATTCATCTTCATCTCTGCCTGAATTAGGTTGTAGTCTGAAAGTCCTTAAATCCTTAACAGTGACTGGGTTTGCTTATTTTTCAGAACTCATGTACTTAAATGCCTTCCTGCTCCACTGAAGGTTCAGGATTGCTTTAGTTATCCTTACATAACTGGAAATGTCTTCTGTGGAGACACATATCATAACCTAGGCTTATGCAGAACAATGTCTGAATATTCCTATTGGAAGGTGTCTGAAAGATGGGACATAGTCAGGAAGTGTTCTACCAGCTAGACTGTGGTGTGAAAGTGATACTTAAAACAGTAAGGACATTCATCTTAGCCAAATGTGAAGTACTCCAGGATCCTGTCTCCAGGACTACATTGGTTTACTAATCCCTGATGATCTAATGTAAAAGGCACATTCATTTTGTCAGAAATGTGTCCTCTTCTCAGCTGAATATGCACCCAGCCTCAGTTAGCCTTCCTTTAACCTTTTTACTAAAGAACTCAATGAATTTTGTGCTCTTTCCTCCTCAAGTACCGAAGAGAAGGTACTGCATAGCCTGGCAGTTACTTACAGCCTAAAAGACAAAGGCTTAATCCATCTCGGGATGCTTAGCATCTTCAGATCTCCCACTTCACCATTACAGACATAAGAGGTAATAATACTTGTGTCCGTTAACGGGTATTAGATGAGTTGCATCCCAAAGCACCCAATGTTTCATGCTGATTCCTTATACTCTTGGCAGAAGAAAGCCAGGCTGGATTGGTATATAAATGTGCATAGTCAATAAGAATGGGGAAATATCACCATTATACAGATCAAATTTGACTTTTCAGAAGCAGAACAGAAAATTCAGGTAGTTATTTAAGACATACTAAACCACCATAGGCCAAATGTCAAAAAAGTCAATGTCAAGTTTGGACCTAAACCAGGTGACAGGATTGCACCTTTTGACATTTAAAGACTTAAATTTCAGCAAAGCAACGACCGGAGGATTTGTACTGAAGGCCAGTCCAGCCCTTAGTTCATCTATTCCCTGGTTTCCATTTATAAAATGTGAGTATTGATACAGGGGCTGTGAGATTATATATATTGAGGATAATGAAGTGTCCCTATGCTGTGGTGGTGGTGAACATCCAAAGACTCAAGAAAGGAATGGCCTCAACAAACTGCTGAACAAACTTGCTCCTGACAGGGCTGTGAGATCAAGCCCTTAAGCCAAGATATCACAGAGGTCTTAGCAAACAAATGAGCTATGTTGTGTCTCAGAAATTATCCTGTTCTGCAATGGATCTTCTCCGTGCATTCTCCTGGAATGTTTCTCCTCCTTGCAGCTTCTGTTGATTGGAACTCAGATGTCTTGGCATTCTCTGAATTACAGCAGAGACACAGAAGTAGCAAAAGAGTGCCTTTTCCTCTGTCCGAGAGCTGGGCTCTGCTTTCTTTACTGTCCCTTGTACATTAAGTTTCACAAAGAAATATAAATCAAAGTACATAGAGCTAGGGACCAAGAGACGATTCAGGCTCACCAAAAAGGGATTTAAACAAAAAAGATAATACAAGCCCATGATTGCTCCTGAGGAAAAGTTGCTCTCTTACTCTTAAAAGGATATGTAACCCTGAACTGCCACAGTTTGCATAGTGCTGTGTAGATGCTTTTAATGAAAGCCAGAAGGCTTTCCTATTATATTTGCGTAGTTGGCATTACCTTTCTATGGTTCTAGGTAAAGTGGTAGTACAATACCCACAATTCCTTCAGCTCCCCTACCCGCTGCAGCTTCAGCTATAGTCGCTGACAATGTAATACTCATTCAGCAGCTGATTATAATTAAAAATATCAGAATAATTAAAGTCCTCAGCTTGACAAGCAGAGCCATAACTTTGCCTTCAGACATTCCTCTCTAATTAGTTAATTAATCCTAATGCAAATTATAAGCAATAATTAGTCAGCCAAGCTTGACATAAAAGTCTGCTGACTTACAGCTAAAAGGCTTTTCTGGTTGTTAGTTTGTAGCTTCTTAAGGTGTCTTTTGTCCACTCATACTTCCTGTGTCTCCGGTCCTGTTAACTTGGTGCTGATATATAGGTATGCAAATTAGTTTGCAGGGTAAGAAAACAGAGCCATAAACATTTGCACTACCATAGGCACTATTTTATTTGCTTAATAAACTGGATAGTCATGATGTGTATAGAATATAAATAAAACATTGCATATGCATTCTAATAGAATAAAAATCTATGGTTTTTTATACAAATTTATGCATCTAAGAACTTCCACATTCCCAGGTTTAACAGAATATCTGCTTGTAGATGGTCTGAGATGTTCTGGACAATGACATAATGTAAAATCCAATGTGATTCTAAGATTAACCTAGATATTGATCTCCCATATCATAAATGAAATCAAATTCTTTTGTACCAGGACAACTGGTATCTGATTCACGTTTTTCCATAGGTTTTTAACAGATCAGGACTCTGTTAAAGTGCGATAATTTGAATTATCATCAGTTAAATCAAAAGTGTGAATATTGCATTTCACATGGCAATGCAGCTTATATTGGTGTGTTCCATTCCACAAAGCCACAGTCCTTACATACCACAGAAATACTCATGATTGACTTGGGACATTCTTGGATTCTTGTATATTTGCTTTTTTAAAAAAAAACATTTTCTTGGACAGTATTCCTATTTACATTAAAAAAAAAAAATGAAAACAAAAAAACTCTCAAAACAGCAAAGTTACAACGCTTTAAAAAACTGGAGGGTAAAAGTGGAAAATTTATTCAGAATGCATATATTTTTCTAACAGAGTGATAGTAATAGATTTTTTTTACTATATACTGTGCTTGCTCTCATTCTAGCTCGTCATGTAGTTAAAGGTAAGTGGGATCACAGGACCATGAGACACCTACCCACCTATTGATATACACATGTTTTTCTGGTGACAGTTTAATCATGTCAAATATCACATCTATCAAGAACAAAACACAGAAGCATGTGTTTAACCTGCACTTCTCTGAGCCAATGCAGTTACATTCCTTGTGCTAGTAGCAGAGTATTGAGAACAGGAAAGAAAAAAAAAAGAAAAAGCAAGTTAGAGTCAGGATAAAACCAGATTAATTTATCTGAATTCCCTTGAATTTGTAATGTTTTGATTAAATGTAGAGTTCTAAGCATCTTTAATTTAACTGCAGCAAAATCATAGTCAAGACCCATTGTTAATCCTCTTGCTGTTCATCCCACCTGACTTTAACTGTCTGAGCTATGGTGATTAAGACCCAAATAGACGTCCTCCAGAGTTAGGGAGGAAAAGAGATTCATACTGTAGTCTGGCCAGAATCACCCCTGGGGATACCAATCTTTTTTCCACTGTCTACAGAGGAAAGATAAGGTGGTGATAGCCCTGAATTAAGCCTCTCAGTTAAGTGCCTAAAGTTGGGTGAGAAAATCTGAGCCTTGTTAAACAGCTTGACTGATCCAAAATGTGGGATGTTATCTATTTATAGTGTTACCCTACTGTCTGTCTATTCACTCGGTGAAAAGAATAAAATAGAACAGGAGCTATTATACAGTAAGTCACACAATGGATTTCAAAAAACCTCTTCTCAGGCAATTTCATCTTCAAATTTGCAGTCTGCACAGAGAAACCCAAATCGTTCAAGAACGAGTAGGTAAATTTTTGTGCGCTTTGGAAAGACACTGGAATTCTGGCAGAGGAAACATGAGATTACCACAAAGGGTCATGTTCAGATGGAAAATAATGGGGAAGCACTGGAAATCTTAGGGGAATAAAGCTTTTACATGTACATGGAAGGAGAAAGCATTTGTATGTGTGGAAAAATATCTCACAGGCATCATGATAGCTCCTAGGAGTTAGTAGTTACTCTGTATTTATACCAACTTTTTGGGATCAGTTACAATTGGAGGCTTGCACTTCTTTCACTGTATTCTCTCTTTTGTGAAGATCATCTCAGTTCAGGAGAAGAAACTGGTCTTAAAATAGTGATTACAGACCTGTGACTTTCTGATTCTTGGAACTCTTACTCCAGCCCATACTTCTTTTCCTAGCTTCTGAAGCAACGGTTTGCTTGGCTAATCTCCCACCAAAATTTAGTTACCTGAAGTGTCTGCTTTGTCAGACACTCAAAGATCCTTATAGAGAAGGAATAAGAGAAACACTTCTTGAGGCCACCAGGGAGTGCAGATTGAATCATCAAGAATACAGATGGTCACTCTTCTTTCTACCTTCCTAATGTAAGGCAATATAAAGATACTAGCTTGTGAAGCTTCTTAGTAGTCAAGTGCCTAGAAGCAGATGAGAAGATGTTCATCCTGAGAATCTTCCTCTGACAAACACTGCTCCAGCTCTTTCCTTGTTCTTCATTCACTTCTTTCATCAGGCATCAAGAAATTCGAGGGATTAACAACAGGAATTTCTGGCCCTCAGGGAAACTGAAGGGCAATAATCTACATTTAACTATTGCATTTATGTGTCCTGAAACTTAGCAAGGCTTCTTTCCCTACCACCACCCCCAACTTGGCTTTCATTATGCAGCACTTTATACATGTGAATTATTTTTCCACTAATGAGAAGTGCAGTGTTTTTGGGTACTAATGGAAAGTAGTAGGAAATTAATGAGAGATGGGAAACAAGAGTAGAGGATTTTTTTTTTTCAGTATGCTTTTGTATGAATGGGAGTTACTCTGTTGTGTCAAGGGGAGAATAGATTAAGCATTTTGGAATGCACAACCCAAGAGGGATAGTTAATCCTGTTTTTGACAATCACAAATGTAATACGTACAAATGAGGGGAAGCATTATGCATGATTTTCCTCATTTTACATACAGCACAATATGTTATTTTCCAGTTCTTAATTCATGTCTTCATTAAGTAAAACTGCTTTAAGTCTAACTGGAGCATGCTAGAAATTTGGGAAAGAATTAAGATCTCAACAATGATACTTTAAGTTTGTTTTACTTTTAAAAATGTTTTAGGATATGAGCTTTTTATTAGCAAAGAAAAATATATGATAAATAAATGTGGCAATCAGGCTTAGTTTGCTTGGCTACTATTGACTGACCTGTGGTGGTTATGCAGGCCACCAGCTATATTTGTCAATGTCATGCACAGCCAGTGTAGACGCTTATGCTTCTAATACATGTATCAAGGATTAAATCCTAGTTCTCTGTGGTTTATCTCCCTCATCTTTCTATCCTTCATGTGTGTGCTGGCATGCCACATAACTCAGATTTCTCTCCTAAGAAGGCTGGAACCTACCCACGGCCCTGGTCAGCAAGTCTCCTGTATGATACCTCACAGGAACAACTGTAGCAGTTCTTGGAGCCTTTGATTTGTGAAGAGTCAAATGAAAAACACCTCCATGTAATTTATGCTAGTTGCTACTTTAGAGCTGCTCTAAATCTTTGTGGGAGATCAGTTTGCATCTTGGCCAAACCCAGCATGTTGTAACCTCACCCACTAGTGCTGACTCCACATCAGGGAAGATGCCCTTAGGCTCCAAAGAAGGAAAAAACATAGAATTTCTTCATTTCTTCACTCAAGAGTGTCATGATTTTAGCTGTTTACCCTTTATTTAGCAAGAAAATTAAAATTGTCAAAGTAAACATGTTCCTATATTAAAAACAACTGGAGTTGTTTCAGGTTAATTATTGTCAAGATTGGTACAAGATAAAGCAAGGTAGTTATTAAACATTAGCTGGAGAGATATTTGACAATGGGGTTCTCTAATAAAAAAAAATAAATACTGCTTTCTTTTTAAAATTACTAAATACTAAATGAATCTTCATAAGCCATTGACTAAACAGTTTCACAATTGTGTTATTGATGCCGAACATGGGAATACCCAGAAGATCAAATTGTATTTCTTCTCAAGAGTAAAAAAAAGACAATCTTTTTTCAATATGTAGCAGTAGTAACCATTAAAATTTGACCTGATTTGAATTAGATATTGTTACTGGGATTCGTTATGCTTATTTTTAGTTTTCTGTTAGTTAGCATCTGGTCTAAATCAGTTGTCAAGGTTTCCTTTACAGAGAGTTATTGGGATGGGCTACTCTTTAAACATGCTTGTCTTACTCTGCTTAGTAAAAAAGGAAGTTGAATCCCATACTCATTCCCTAGTACTGTACTGACTCTTCTACACGAGTCAAGAAAAAGGCTGAAATCAAGGATCTGCTTTCAAAAGTTATAGCGAAGCAACATAAGAATATGTGCTCTAGATAAAACAGCTTAATGTCTTTATGGTAAATAAATTACAAAGTCTTTGAGCTGAGAAACATTTTCCCTTCCATTTAGAAATCCCTTGTTTATTATCAGTATATAGAAGTCAATAGAAAAACTAATAATTCTAGCAGGAACTGGAACAGATTTCTGGATATTGGCAGTAAAGTGACAATGTAAATGAATAATTTTATATTCAGTGTTTATACTAAAATCTCAGTCAGATGTGACTTCTGTGCCAGTTATCTTCAAGACATGAGTTTTGGACTTGGGAAGACTGAGTTAATCCAAAAGCAAACTTCAAGATTTTTTGAGACTCTGATTTAGCAGTTCCAGTGAGAGATGAGATTAATGATTTGTACATGCATTAAGGTTCTAGATACTCCTATGCTGTGTTGAAACAACATTCTATTCTCAAATAAGGACATGCTGCTAAAATTAAATGTACATTTAGATAGCAGATAGATTGGACAAAAGGAAGATGCTTCTTTACTATAAGGGTGGTGAGAGACTGAAACAAGTTACCCAGAGAAAGGTACTGATAACCCATCATTGGAAATGTTCAGAGTCAGGCTGGATGGAGGTTTGAGAACCTGATCCAGTTGAAGATGTCTCTTTCCACAACAGGGGGGTTGGACTAGATGATCTTCAGAGGTCCCTTCAAACCTATTCTATTATTCTATGATTCTTATTGATTTATGAACTAAGGTACAATTTTCTTAAAGCCAAAATTATTATTTTAGTTTTTGAAAGTCTTTAAAACTTAAAGTATCACACTTTCTACAGCTGGGATAGAATTCCAAGATTCCCTACTGTTGCATGGAAATCTCTGGGGCGTGAATCCAGCCAAAAGAAAAAACTGTAGTTTTCATTTTATTTGATCTCGATTCATGCCATCAGTTCTTTGAGGAAAGTTATCAGATGGCTGTATGATAAATAGACTTTCTACAAAACAAAGGAGAGACCAAGTGTATTTGAACGGAAGATAAACTCCTGATAGACATTGATGTCTGCTCTGTGGTGTCAGTGTAAGGACAGACAGGTTTCACAGACACCTTTCTGTGGTGTACACCAGCCCATGGTTTTACCTTTTCATGTTTCTGGAGGAGAGAAGGTTGAGAGGAGACCTGCCCAAAGGTAGGTTGTCGTGAGGTGGGTGGTGGTCTCTTCTCCCAGGTAACTAGTGATAGGACAAGAGGAAATGGGCTTAAGTTGTTCCAGGGGAGGTATAGGTTGGATATTAGTGAAAATTTCTTTCCTGAGACAGTGGTGAGGCCTTGTAATTGTCTGCCCAGGGAGGGAGTGGAATCACCATTCCTGAAGGTGTTCAAAAAACATCTAGATGTGGCACTTCAGGGCATGGTTTAGTGGTTGTGATAATGTTTAGTAGATGGTTGGACTTGATGATCTTGAAGGTCATTTCCAACCTTAACGATTCTACAATTCTAAAGAAAATGGTTGACCACTAGTTAGGTATTGGGCTAAGTAGATGACTCAAAACCTAGCCTGGAGATCTTCATTCTTATAAGAACAAACCTGAAAGCATTGCAAAACTGTGCTGTTTCATGAACTCAGTGATGGTTGAGGTAATGGGGAGATACTGCATTACTTTAGTATTTCTTTTCCTGTGGAGTACAGAAGCTTAATGTCCAAATGCCTCAATCATATGAAAGATCTGATCATCAGAATCCATCTGTAAAGTACAGAAAATGCTATTCCTTGAGATTTTATAACCAGGGTATAAAACACTGTTGTCAAGATCAGTTTTTGTCTAACTTCAGAAAAAAACCCAGAAAACTTGACACTGGAGCTGTCTGTCCAACATTTCTTTATTATGAACAAGGAAAAATGGAAATATTTAGAATAAATTCATACCATCCCAATGAATTCTGACTCAGAAGTGCCTATTCCTCCATATCAATGAATTCTGCCCTTGAAAGTGTCTTCTTCTCCCCAGCCACTGTAAGAGAAGCTGAGGTCAGTAGCTCAGATATGACGGTTTGCATTGTTAGCCTGATTAATCATCTGAGGTTAAATGAAATTAAACCCTTGCAGAGACATCTACCCTCCCACTATAAATCATTCATAGTCCATTCACCTTCTCCCGAAATAAGCACTTCTGAGTGAACCAGTCTTTCTCCATTACCTGTCTAAAGAGCCTAGATTACTGATTTAGACTCACCTTCTTGTTGTTTCTAAGTTAGGTGAGATGAATCCTACTCCAGACAGCAAAACCCAGAGTCTGTTTGTTGATATGACATTGATTTTGTGCTGATCAAAAAGGTGCAGTTATAATTTTTTTTTTTGTTATTATTACTTTATGAGGGAAGAACCAACTCAATGGGTTCTCTGTTATGACTAAGATTTTCATAACTGTGTAAGGAACTGTGGAACCAATTCGAGTATCTGCTTTCTGTGTATGGCTCTGAAAATAATAGTTTCTATTTTAAAACTGAAATTGGAACCTACAAGTAACCAAGTTCCTATGCTACACTAATATATTTCATCAGATAGATTTGTTTGTCCTACTAGAAAATCTTGCAACCGTTCAGATGGGTGGTCAGATATAAGAAGGAGATAGATTTTAAATTTTGTCTGAACGTGGTTGTTTTTGAAAAGGGAATATTTTATATGCCAGGTAGATGGACTCATGGAGAAAAATGTGGGGTTTTTTAAGTAACCATGAAGGGCCACAGTTAAACTTAAAACAAGCTTTCATTTAATTACAAGGTTTTAAACATAGAAATTCAGAGTATCTCATCTCAGAGAAGTTTGAAATGGAGTATTTTGAGTTTAACAGGACATTTAATTCTTGTGTGCTTTGGGTAGACTAGAATGAATTGAAATCAGAATGTTTTCGCCACAAATTTTATGCTCAACAACTCAGCATTTTCAGAAGGGAAAATAATATTTGCACTGGAAATTTTCCAGATAGCTTTCTTTTGATTTTTTTTTTTAAGTTGATTGTCTCATTCCTTAGGCTTCTGGACAGAGACTCTCAGCATGGTGTTTGTGATCCAAACTGCTCATGAACGACCCTCCAATTCCAAACAGTGTAACTTCAGAGAATTTCCTAATCTAGCATTATGCGTGTGCTCACGCGGTGTATACCTGTGGCTTTTTTTCAATGAGCTTGTTTCCTCCCACCAAGTTGGAAAAGCCCCAGAGCAGTTTGGGAACCTGCAAGCGTTGCAGTGTACCTGCTTTTTCAGCCCTGTTTGCTGACATAAGTCCACTGCACAGGTGGGAGCGTGAGTCTAAGGCATGTAGGATGCCATGAGCTTCCCTGATGTGTCATAATTAAACACCTGCTCTAAATAGCTCTTTGCCGAGCCACTGTGAAAATCTGTGGAGTGCTCAACAGTCCTGAACATTTTCCATCTCTCACTTGGGCAGGTGGTCTTATGGTTGAACTCTGCTATTCAAATAACACCAAAGATAGGGACATGATTTCAAGACTTCTTCAAGGCCTTTATTTTTGTTTGTGGCTTCTGTTGTTTTTAATGTTAAATCATAATCTGGACTTCCTCCTTTAGCAATCCTGGAGTATCTTTATATTCTGCATATCTACAGCCAAGGAAAGCTATGTATTTACAGCTGGCAAAGCTATACAGATGGCTATATGGATTAAGAGCCTAGAAAATTTATATACCACAGAATGGGTTTGTGTTAGCCAAGGAAAATGACTTAAATAAATGCTTCTGTGGGAGAAGAGGCCAATCACAGAATTTCCTGTAGTCTTAGAGCCTGTCTCTAGAGACTTTTCATAAACATGGAGTTCTTCAATACCTCATAACTCTCTACCAGGAAAAAAGGCTATATCCGTACCAACAAACAAATCTAAGACAGAGCACATTCTCAGTATTCATCCCCCAATTATCCAGAATATGTAACTGCTCACATGCTTCCTATAGAGTTTTAGCTTGCAGTAGCTAGCACTTTCCTAGACTATGCCAGGGCATGGTCCGGGGATTTGCACATGCTATGGGCTGCTCCCAACAGGCGGTTTGGGCCCTGCTATCCTTCCTGAAGGTAAAGAGAATTTAGGCATGTGTCTACAAACCAGGCTGTTCTCCTTACCTGCAGAACTGGACTGACCTCTAACTGATCCATGATTTATTTTATTTAATCATACGCACATAACAAAAAGTTCAAAACCAAACCTGGCAAAACAGTGCTAATAGGCTTGAACCTGACTGCTTCTGCTGATGTATACCTTGTACAATTAGGTGCCCATAAACTGATTCATGATGGCTTAAAGTAGAAAGCAGCAGTGAGTCAGGTCATGTGGCACAGCAAGGGCTTGTGATCATCACCTCTGCCACAGCATGAAACATGGGTCAGTGGAGTCTCCTCTGTCTCCAGTGCTAAGGTGAAAGGCAGAGAAAGCCATGGGACCACCTCTAAGGCTACTGACCCAACATTAAGCCCAGATAACCTCTTTGTTCTTGGAGTCATAAGGACCATAATAACGGACAAAATAGCTGATAACTTTTATGTGACTAGCTCTTAAAATTCCTTCAGCTACCCCATGCTGAGACAAGTACCCTGTTGTTTAAAGAAAGGAGAACCTGTGTTTTATTTCTTCCTAAATGATTATTCCAGAAAGGTCTTCAGACCTTTTCTAAAAAGAGCCACCAAGAGAAATTTTTGCTTAAAAGCAGTGTGGAATTGAAGTATATGTGAAGTACATTATTACCTTTGAGTTTATTCTCAATTCAGTCACAGGAAATATCCCTTTTCCTGAAGAAGCAGCAGTTGTCATATTTTGCTGCTGTAGTTTGTGTAATATCAATCTCATGTTTATTTATGCATGTAAAGATTTTATTATTTACATTTAAATATTTATAACATTTCTGCATAAGCAGCCAAAAAAGTTCATCTCTGCCCTTTAGGAACTAAGCAATTTCATTTTACTAGGTAGACTTTTATCTATATAAATAATTGACACATTGATTTCTCCCTCTCTCTTTATGCTATTTATATTATTTCTTAAACGCAAGATGGTTATAGAACTAACAGACTGACTGGTCTGTTTTTATTGCCTATCAAATCCAAACAGACTAATATATCACATGAAGGATCTAGAAAAGGGAGTCGTGATAAACCACTAAAAAATAGGAATGAATTCATTAGAATTCAGATATGGAAGCCTATGCTAATTATATTGCTACACTGAAAAAGTGTTTGTTTCTTCCTGGAAAAAACTTTATGGAATCCTTTTTTTTTTTTTTTTTTTCTGAGAGTAGCAGTACTGTCTAATTGTATAGCAATAGATATAATTGCAGTTTGTCTTTCTTTCTTTCTTTCTTTCTCTTCTTTCTTTTCTTTCTTTCTCTTCTTTCTTTTCTTTCTTTCTCTCTCTCTTTCTCTCTTTCTCTTTCTCTCCTTCTCTCTCTCTTTCTCTCCCTCTATCTCTCTCTTTC
>JANVCC010000018.1:2905041-2961326 GCA_025345505.1 Todiramphus chloris collaris
CTTCCTTCCTTCCTTCCTTCCTTCCTTCCTTCCTTCCTTCCTTCCTTCCTTCCTTCCTTCCTTCCTTTCCTTTCCTTTCCTTTCTTTCCTTCTTAATCTGAGGGTGTAAAAATCAAGGTGTTTTAAAACGTCTCCATGAAGTCTTGATGGTTACATGGGAGGCTGCAGTTGGCACGAGATTCCCACTGTCTAGTAACTCAGGCCAATTTTGTCTGCTTTTGAGGCTGATAAGAGCATCTCTTTCATTCTCTCCTCCTGCCTTCACTAACTGTTCTGGAAAAATAGCACTGGCTTTGAATTTTTGTCTTTATGACTACTGCTGAAATAACCCTGCCTCACTTCTGTCAGAACAATGAGAAACAAAATCAGTATCCACTGACATTTTAAAAAATAGAAATAGAAGGGGAAAGCAGGTGCACAATTTGTGAAAGAATAGCGGAGCAAGTAAAATTCCTCCCTCGTTTAATATTACCTCAACACAATTATCCAATCACCAGTGGAGATAACCTTTTTCTTTTTCTTTTTTTTTTTTTCCCTAACTTTCACTTTAGTCAAAACAATCCCAGTCAAGAAGAAAGTAAATAGGTCTTTAAGAGTTTAATTCTCCCACCAAACATAGCCTACCAAACAGAATCATAGGTATGTTAGGCATTTTTTACCAGTTGCACCCTTGTGCAAGGTTGAGGTCAAAGAAACAGAAAAAGAAAATCTAATCTCCATCAATTGTGTTTGCAGCCCAAGCAGTCAAGACAGACAAAAACAGGATAGCCAAGTGGCTTACCCAAGGTATTGGGTAAATTGCACAGCCAAGTACAATGTCCAGGCTCTGTGCTCTAAACCGGTTAACTATTCTCAAGTCCATCCTGTTCCATTAAGCCACTGTTAAACAAAAGGAAAACACAGTGCTCTTTCTTTTAGTCACCATACAGAGTTTATCTTCCTTTGGCTACTTCTCATACATTTTCTTATTGTGTATTTTTCCCACGTGGAAGCTAATGATGAGATTGTACTTGCTTCTGAGATTGGAACACAGTCCTTAATATCACACCCAACATAATGTACTTCATGAATTTCCCTCTACATGTGTTCAGGAACTAGCATTTAGGGTTAAGTTTCCATTGTTTCTCCTGGATCTGTTAAAGACATTTCACACAATTTCAGTTTGTTCTTTTAGTTTTTAAAGCTTCATTCTGTTTCCTTACAGGTTTAGGGATGAATATTCTTCCTTTGCTTAATTTCAAAACCAGAAGTTTATATGGAATTTGAAAAACTACGCCAATGTGAATGTTATCAGCTTTGCAAACTGCTTAAGTAACTTAAGGGAACAGAGGAAAAGAAAGGGAAAGGGCATAGCTGATAGTTTAAATTACACGTCAGAAAGAAGCTGTATTGAAATAGCTTTATTGAGATTGAAAGTCACGTGTAGAACTGGATAGCTTCTGCCTAAATGTGGATGTTACTGTTGTTTTTCTCTAATCACTGCTGACCCTGACACACAAAGAGTTGGTTTTGAAATTTATAAGATTAATTTTGAAATTCAGAGTAAACTATATATACTATTATTGGGATTTGTCTCACATACCAGAAGCATCTAGAAGTTAAATGTCTACATCTAAAGTAGTCAGACCAGGTTCCTTTTACAAACAGTGGTGAACAAGATGTGTTTTCAGAGCAGTTCATCTTCTCGTAGGGTCTAAAGGATAGGAAAAGAATCTTACTTTGGAGGCACATACTTTCCTCCATTGATTATCAAAGGAAATTAGTGCATCACCTGTTTCTGGACTCAAATGATTAGCTTTCAGATCTCAGAAGGCAAGTGCGATAAACCTTGTTTTCCACGACTTGGATGTATTACAAATATTACACAAAATGAGGGAACAGTTTGTCCTGAATGTGGCAGAATCCAGATTCTTAAAGATTATAGATTGTTCCAGATTTTTGGCAGTTTTTTTCATATTTAAGTTTTAGAAGATTTACAAGGCTTCTGATACAGTATTTTCAGGCTGTTCCTTTTATTTCAGACTCTAATATCAGATTCAAATATATGAACTAACTAGAAGATATACTCCAAGAAAAACCTCTGAGAGCTCTAGATGCATAGCTGATGATTGCCAGCGCCATCAATAGATCACTCTCCGCTAGAATAAATTTCATCTACAAAAATAAATGTTTTGGTGGAGGGTAGGGGATTCAAGTTTTAAACAGAAAAAAAAAAAATGGGGAAGGCTTGAAAATATCAAAAGATGCTGTGGACAGGTTATTTAAGGATTTTAACTGATTTAACCTCTTTGAAATCACTAAAGGTTAGGTCCTTTCTTAAAAAACAAAACTATATTGTAGATCCTTATTTTCATTTTACTGTACACAACTGATTTCAACAATCATAACATTGTTAGCCCCAAGGAAATGTCCTTACTATCAGGTTCACTTGCAAGACCTGTGAGACTGGTGTTCTAAGTAACTTGCATGAAAATCATGGGACCTGAATCTAAAAAGAAAGGAGAAACATTCATTAGTTAAGAAATAACTTGGTTTCTTTTTCAACATTTTCATCTCTCACCACTGCTCTGCTACAGCTTTTGGTCTATATAATCAGCTAATGAGATTTCCAGTTCTTCAGGCAATGAGGCAAGTTGCGCTTGAAGAAAAGTTGTGCCTAGATTCCTTGCAATGCATTCATATACTATTAGGAAATATTTCACAGAGCAACGCATTTAAACAAATATTAAATTCACACAATTGTTAATCAGTGTGCCATCTGGAAACATTTGAAAGTTTAGACTCTTAATTGCCTGAATCTCATAAATGTTCAAAATTGTTGCATACTACAGGCTATATTGCATTTAGGACTTTTTTACTGTATAAATACATGTAATTAAAATGTGAGCTAGGAACACTTTCCAGCAGCTGTTGTGAGAGCTGTAGCCATCTTCCCTATTAATCTTCAGGGATTTGAAATATGTGTTGCTGAGCACCAGGGTCAATGACATGCCGTTACATTTGAATCCCACCATTTGACAAAGCATTGCATTCTATTTCTAAATTCTTTCATGTGACTGACAGCTACATCCATTTCTTCCCGAGGCCACTCTTTAAATTCCTTTGTACTTGTAGAAGCAAGTTTGCTGGCTCAAGAATTTTGTCTTAACTCTGCCTCTAAGACTTGTCAATGGCAAATTAGGACAAGAAATTCTAATTTATGTTTCAAAGGCACCTATAGTAGTAAGAGAAACTATTTTTATTTACATTTTTTTCCTCAAAAGTGTCAAATCAAAGACTCTATAATTACTATATATTTTCAGAAGATGTCATATTATAGTGACTTCAGGGGGCAAGTGGTAGATAGGGTTAATCTGAGTAAAGTCAGTGAAATACACAAAGGATTTCTGTTCATAGCAAATGTTACTTTGAGAATTCTCAGTAACAAACCACAAATATTTAGGCTATAACCTATATGAACACAGAGACAGAAGACACTTCTGGGGTAAGGCAACTACTTCATGCCCATAGGTCAGTGGAAGGGTGTCTCTTGTCATATGCCCTTAGTGGATTTGAACAAGCTAGTGAAAATATTTTCAGTGATGGTGCACCTACTGTTTTCAGCAGACATGGTCAATAATAGGACATTAAGGGATAGTTTTAATGCTTTCTCATGAAATTTTCTATGTCTGTTTCCTGTACTCTCTTGTTCTCCACCATGAGTCACAGATGCTCCTTACTTAGCCCAGAGGCAATCAGCCCTGACTTTGTTTATCTCTGTATTAGTTCTCAAGCTATGGCTATCAACAACCAGCACCTTTTACAGCCAGCCATACAGCTAGTGCCTATGTGATACAGACTTCTTTGTTTTGTTTCCAGGTACTAAAATATACATTATTAAAGCTTTTTTATGATATTGTTTATAAATATTAAATAACTGTGATTATTACCCAAGGGAAGGTACGTAGTTGTGAAGAGAAATGAGTGATTCATGGCATCTTGAGACAGATGACCTACTCTGGTGTACTTGGAATGGATGATGATCAAGTTAGCAGCTGATGGGAATGATTTGTTCTCCAGACATCAAGCAGGAATTTTTTTTGTGTAGGGTTGCCAGAGGACTGAAGAAACAAATTAGTGACTGAATGTCCTCGCTCTTAATCCCATTTCTAAGAGGTTCTTCATCAGGGCAAAGGAAAAGCATGTTTGGGAACAGAAACCCTATGTGTTATGGATGTACATGACTCTCAGAACATTATTGTTATATGAGAAAGATATAATTTGCCCTCAATCTTTTACACATGAATTAGCATGTAGTTAACGAAATAATTCTTCCTTTTTCTCTCTCTCTCTTTATATACATTTCCCCCCCCCCCCCCGCCCCGAGTTTATATCCCTGGCCCAAGAAATAAACCATAAACTGGATCAACTAAGATTTGTCTTGCTGCCTACATTCCATTTCCAAAATTCCATCTTCTCTAGTATTTTGCAGTGGTAGAGCCCTGTGAGACTAGACACCTCCAATCAAAAACCCTTTGCCCAATGAGTACATGGAGAACATGGCTAGATGGGACAATGTTAGACTTGTGAAATCAACTATTTGTACTGCCTCTTCATCCTGACAACTCTTATAAGACTCCCTCCTTATAATCCCTTTTCTGCCCTCTTACAGGTGTGAGGTATGGAGCAATGACCTCTTTTCCAAGAAAGGAGAAAGCAAATACTGATTTCTGAGATTACGATCCCACAGAACAAATGTAAACTGCGAGATTCATCATTACAGCTTTATTATCACAATCATTTGTGACCTCAGAGGAAATATGAGTGGTTTTTTCCTTTTTTTTTTTTTTTTCTTTTTTTTTTTTTTTTTTTCTTTGAGCTTATCTGCTCCTGAAACAGCATGTATTTTCTTGAGAAGAGGAAAATTTAAACATGGAAGGGCACCTGTAGCAATTCTTATCCAGACATTATTGGAAACATGAAGAACAGAAAAAAATAGAGCTTTAAATCTGTATTTTTGTAACACAGCTGACAGAGCATAATGCAAGTAGGGCTTCCATACCTTTGGGTTATGAAATGAGAGACACAGGGCCTGAATTATTAGTGTTAAATAGAAACAAAAGTGCTGGTTTAGCAGAAATGAAAAATTCCCACCACTTGACTCATGCAGTCTTTTTGTGACTGCAGAACCAGATCCACAAAATCAGGATAAAGAAGCAGATCTACTTTAATAGCTAGAAAGTGGGGCTGTTGTCCTTTAGACACAGAGGATCACAGTTATAACCGGGTAGGGCTCTGGAATTCAGGAGTCCCAGGTTTCTGTTTCAAGACACCAACCTCAGATCTGTTTTCTTTGTGCTTATCATCAGGGAGCTGATTTCATGCTTTCTTTCCTGCATTTGGAAATATTTGTGTGTCCCAAATTCAAGGTCTGACCTACAGCCCAATGTGATTACTTTCTGCTGCTCTAGAATTTTAAAGAAAGGATGATTTAATCTCCCTCATCTTGGTGTTGAGCTCAAAAGTTTGGAGATTTTTACTGATATCTGCTGCTGCTTTCCTATGTGACACTGGGCAAATCATTTCACCTTTTTTTCAGTATTCCCTTGTTTCATCCATAGAGTTCTAAACTAACAGTATTAATTTCTCTGATCCATTTCAACTGTTAGCTCTTCGGTCCGTTTACTTCTGTAAAACAAATGAAGACTAATAATTCTACTGAAATGTTCTGAAAAGGGAAGAAATAGAATAAATCAAGGAAGCATGAGAAAAAACGCAACAAAATCAGTTATTCTGTATGCAGTGGGAGGAAGTGAAGTCAGGCTAGCAATTGGTTTGTGTTTCTAACTGGTTCTTCTCATGTCCAACAAGGTGTACACTCTAATTCAGGTTTGTGAATAATTGCAAAATTCAGAGTTTCTTTTTCTTCCCTTTGTTACCTGGCATTGATATTGACTGAGACTACATCGAGCCTACTCTATAGAAAGGGTTCTAGTGATATGTCTTTCCTCAATCTGACTGCTTACTTTGATAAAACTCAAAGGCTGTAACATCCTTGCAATCTGTACCCCATCTGTCAAATTTTGGCTGAAATTGGCCAACAGATGTTTTGCAATGCTACTGCTTCTCACCAGTTCCACCACATTCCTCCCCCAAAATACTTCTTTGACACATGCACCCAATGCTATGGTATGCAGAAAAGACAGCAAAGCAAAGCTTTTAAAAACCCTCTTCTTTCCTTGTAATAAACCTATGCCTGGATATCCATATGCTTCAGATGAGAACATTAACTTGTTCCTTGCAGAGGTAAAATCTGTGGAGCATTTGAACAGCCTGAAAGAGGATGCAAAGCAAACGATGGGAAAAGAAATACAGATAGAAAGAGGAAAATAAGTTGTTACAGAGTCATACAGGAAAATAACTCTAAAGATAAAAAGGAAATTTACTTTTCTTGTGTCACACTAATTCTCCATCCTGGACTTCACAGCCTCACACTGTCACTGAAATACATCATCTCCAGGACGGCCTCAGTCTTCCTTCTTATGAAGTCCAGCATGTCAAAGTCAGAATTTCCTGATGGTCCTCCAAGATTTCTTGCTGCTCACAATGCAGTTCTTTTACTACAGACTATTCAGATCAGATTATGTAATTAATAGAATCATAGACTACTTTGGATTGGACCAGGTTCTTTTAAAGGACCTTTAAAGGTCATCTAGTCCAAACCCCCTGCAGTGAGCAGGGATACCTTCCACTAGATCAGTTTGTTCAGAGCCCCATTCAACCTCACCTGGAATGTTTCCATGGAATTCTCCTGTTACAAATTATTTGATTTTGATTATTTAATTTGATCATTTTAGAATATAGTATCATAGAACCATAGAATCATAGAATGGTTAGGGTTGGAAGAGACCTTTAAAGATCAGTTAGTCCAATCTCTCTGCCATGGGCAGGGACATTTTTCACTAGATCAGGTTTCTCAAAACACTATACAACCCAACTTTGAACACGTCCAATGACAGGGCATCTACCACTTTTCTGGACAACCTATTGCAGTGACTTACTACGCTCTGTACAAAATCTCTTCCTTGTGTGCAGTCTAAGACTAGTCTCTTTCAGTTCAAAATTGTTTCTCATCTTTCTTATAAGCCCCTTTAAGTATTGAAATGCCACAAGAAGTTCTCCCTGGAGCATTCTCTTCTCAAGGCTAAACTCTCTCAAACTTTCTTCAAAGCAGAGGTGTTCCAACCCTTTGACCATCTTCTGAGACATCCAAAAGAAGAACTGAAGACCACTAGAGCCTTTGGGATTCATGACATGGACATTAATGTGAGCAATGACATCCACCATGCTTAGCAGGAAAACTGTGGACAAATTATTTAAGTGCCACAGTTCTTGTCGTAGATTGGGGGATAGTACAGTTGATCTTTCAAAAACTTTCCCAGCAGTTTCCCATGATTTCTAGGAATGATGGTCCACTGTGCTTCTCAGCAAAACAGGGATGCTGCACTGGGGAATTTTTGTGCAACTAGTATGAAAAGATAATAAAGAGATTAGATGGGCACACACAGAGAAATAGATACAGTATGGAGGTATATATTCTATAATTCTACCTATATATAATTCTTATTTGGGTTTGACAAACTTGATGCTGGTTGGCCTGATACTCACTATTTACTCTTTTGGTTTTTACTGTTTCCCCTAGTATTTTTCTTCTAAAGCAAAATAAATATATTAACTACCAACCCCTTTCCTCTAAGCCTTTCTCACACACAACCTGATGAATCTCTGGATTAAAGGAATGCCAGAATGAGGGAAATCTTTCTCCTTAAACAAACAGGCTGAAGAAAGGGTTAAGGATGTTTTCTGCACCTGGACATTTTTTTCAACAGTAGCAGAGATGAGCAGTCAGACAGCAGCCTTTGATCTTTCCATGTTGTGTCACAGCTTGTGCACAAAAGTATTTCATGTGAGGTTTGGGAGAATCTGCCATTTGACTATGAAAGGTGGGGAATGCCATGATAAAAAAACATTAAGGATAGACACTCTCTGGGGCCTTGTTTCCTCAGACAAGGCTATCAATATCCCTTTTCCTTCTATATTGCAATTGAAGCTGGACAGTCACACAGCTGGAGGCAAGGTCCATCTTGTAAGGTCCTTCCTGCCTAGAGTGTAGATGGACACAGAGGTAAATCACTTTTCACAGTGTCGTCAAGACAGTCCCCTGTAGATCTGAATCTCACGCCTCCTACAGGATTTGAGGCCCAGATTTATCCTGTATCACTTAATGTACCTGAGCTACTGTAAGACTGCTGTCCAGTCTGGGAGGGTAGAGAGAGGTGTCTCAGGATGACCAGCCTACCTACCTAAGATCTAAGTCATCCCATGAATACACTTATGTCTTTCTCTTTATTGACTATAGAAGCAGACTCCATTGCCACAGAGATCTTAAGTACTTTGAGTTGAATGAGATGAATACAGGTCTGTTGACCCAGACTATGATCCTAGAACAACCAGGTCAACAATATCTTGCAAAGTAAGAAGTCACTTCAGAGTTCAGCAAGTTGTACTGATTTCAGTTTATTTTCCATAAAACAGTACTACTTCACCTGAGCAATATTTTTGGAATATTTCTATTTCTTCTTGAACATAGTGTAGGTGATCTGATTTTCTTCAAAGACAAGAATGCAAGTATATATAATGTCTGTTGCACAAACTTTACTAAGACACAGAGTCACGTTGTATGTAAGCACTTTTCTGATAGGAATGGAGAGAGGAGAGTATCATCTTTTTTTTCTTCAAGGTTTTTCTCAGACTGTATTAGATAAACCAGAAGAGAAAAACAAGACATTGCAGTGGAAATCCAAAGTGATGTATAAATCTCCACCACCGTTTTGCTACACAGAATTTGCAGGAGGTGGAGCCGAAGAGAATTGCATGAGGTCCTCTTCTTCACTCCTTAACAGAAGATCAAGATGCAAGATCAATCATATCTAAGCCCTTTTGACAGATTCTTACCTACACTGCTCTCAAAAATGTCCAGTGATGGATATTCCACCATCTATTTCTCAGGCAATATATTCCATTGCTTCAGTTTTACGCACATTTCTCCTAACATCAAGATTTGGGGAATATGCCACATTAACATTTAGGGAAAATTAAGCAAAGAAATAGAAAAAGAGATTTTTTTTTTCCACTTAAAGATATTCTTTTTCCACTTAAATTAATCAGGATTTTTTTTTTTTTTTTAATGCATTTGCTTTGATGTTCTTGCACTGGAAACGTGTTATTATCACTTTTATTTATTGAGAGGAGAGTACAGAGGAAGCAATACTGAATTCTCATATATGGGCCGAGGACAGCTTTTTGTAACATCAAAATAGCCCAACTTTTAAATGTAATATACTGGATTCTTCATAGATTAGAAATTCAAAAGACCTCTGGAAAAAAAATGTGACTCTTCCCTTTCTTCCCCTGCAGGGCTGAAAGATAATTAATTGTAAAGATTTTGGCATGTTTAGGACTGTTTCAGGACTCAATTTTGTTTTCCAAGGGTTTACACAAAGGAAGAAATCTACATACAGAAGGGAGAAGATTTTTTTTTCTTAATAATTAATAAATAGTAAGAAGGAGTAGAAGGATTTGGAAAGCTGGAAAAAATCCATGGAGGAACAGAAGAGGAAATGTTTATAGGGCAGGGTAGACAAAAATGGTGATACATACATAAGTAGCAATACAACTTTTTATTTATTATTTATTCTGTTCTAGCATCATCTAAACACTCCATATTTATAGCCATGAGCAAATGTGACCTGCCATATATTTATGTAAATGCACAGTAAATGAAGTGTGGGCACAGATATTAGCATGTGTGTATGTGTACAAACTTTTATGTGACTTTATAGCCATATATATAGAAAATCTATTATACGACCTTCAATATGCCTCCTTTTTAAAACAACAGGATGTAATTTTCAAATATCACTGAAGTGAACACTACTATACTTTTATTATTATTATTATTATTTATTGTTGTTATTCTGTTGTTATTATTGGAAACACTGTTGTTGTCCCGCTACAGGGTCAGAAGTTCCTGCAGCACTAGTGGACCAAGTCTCCTTCATCTCTTCTCTTGACCTCAATCTGATTGAAATACATGTTCATCAGGAATCTATTCATTTTAGTGAAGCAGAATACTCTGAGTCTTACCACAGAAGCAGTATTAATTTTTACATCAATGATCCTCACCATCAAGACTCTTTGCCAAAGAATAATGAATATAAATTGGTCAAGATTCCCAAATTTTCTCAATACAAATCAGATACAACCAAGGGTGAAATTAAAGGATCTCTCAGCCTTTCCACAGCCACTGATGTTGTTTCCATTCTTAAGGGAATTATAGCAGATTAAATAAAAGGAATCTGGACAATCATTTATTTTTATTTTCCTTTCAGAGCTCTCACAGTTAATAAACACTTAACATTTTCAAAATTAATTGCAGTGGAATTTTCTGCACTATTTAGAGAGCCTTGAAAAAAGGAGTTGTCAAACAGACCCAATATGTCTCAAACTCGACAACCATATGACTTAGCCTTGTGTTTTAGCCATACGGATGAGGAAGGCAACTGTGATTACTCCTCATGAAAGGGGGGGAAGTGAGACAAGATTGCTAATGTCAGCCTGGGTTGTCAAGTGTAACCAAGACTGTGGAATTGCTGAGCTGTGTACCCAAGAGTGTGTCAAGGCTGGATAACTTCCACAAAATAGGACAGTCTATCACGTGGTGCTTTGAGCCAGCTAAAGACTATGTGTGCCTACAACAGATGTGCTGTGTTAAAGATAGTACCCAAAAATGGTCAGGTGCCAGCATAACAAGTTTGTGAGCAGATCCTCCCAGCAGGAGCCAATTTCAGTGAAACAAGCTGGCAAAGCAGCACACTTATCATGGATACAAATGCCAGATTTGGCATCTGCAGAATTGTGGCACAGGGCGAGGAGGGGTAAATATCCAAGTTTCTACCACCAAATGATGCCAGGTCTTCAAATAAGAAATTTCATAGATATGTGGTCTGTGGAAAATGTTAACATGAGTGCATAAATCTAATTTAAAAATAAATAAATAAATACATAAATAAAAAAATAATAAAAAAAATAAGAGCATCAACAGCAACAACAAACCAAAACCCCAAGGAGAAACTACTCTGTAGCCTAGTTGTTAAATATACTAAGGTAGTGTCCTGGGTCCTCTGAAGTTAAATTCTCATCATGGCATTTCTGCCTGCTTGTGTGAAAATACCCAACAGCCAAGAGAATCCTGGAAAATGAACTGTTGTTAAAGCATGAGGACCCATATTGGGCTCTTCTTTGTAGCCTTCCCACTCCTTAATGATAACTAGAGCTAATTTAAATAAACACGGTAACCCACTATTACTGAGTTCGTTTCTTATTACGATTCTTCCATGGCAATCTAAACAATTGCTTTAAGTCTGACAATTTCCCACAAGCCAGTTTTAACAGAAAAGAATGGCAAAGTTTTTATTGAGAACTTCTGATTTATTGAATGTGGGTGTCACTTGGGAACAGAACACACAGTAGTATGTGTTTCAAGACTCAAGGAAACTGGTTAAGGAGGAATTTTCAGTATTGTCTCCTCCCTCCAAGGTTTTAAAATATCCATGACAGTAAAACATTTATGTTTACAACTTCTGTTCTGTGCAGTCTACAAGTATGACTGGAGAAAACTTGCACCTTGCAAGCAGATGGAGCATCTCCCCTGAAGACTAAGGGGATGACTAATGGTTACCATCACTGAAGAGATGTTCTATTGCGTTCAGAGTCACACCAGAGACAGATGGTTCACAGTTTCACTTAGCCTTTTATTGATGGTAGGTGCAAACAGCCTGCAGAACAGGCTTGCCAGTGTTACAGAAACAATGCCAAACCAGCTGTTTTTTCCATTGCCTGGAACCAGGAAACTCTGGTTTTCTCAGTTTCAGGAGAGTGAATAGTGGCTTCATTTCCAGGACAACATATCAGTTTACTACAGTCATTCAGTTTCTTTTCAAGGCAGCAGACAGTGATAACTTTTCCTACAGTTCCAACAGGTAGAAGCTGGCAATGGTCACCTGAGATTTCTTTACTCAGGAATCAGGTTGAACAGGTTGAGTTGGATCTACTACACATGTTATTCCAGCCATGTTTTGCCAGTCGTTATGTCCATCCTATAGTTTGGATCTAAGCTGGTGAACAAAAACTGCCTGTATGAAAATGCTGGTGTACAGATTGGACACATAAGAATGTGAAACCTAAATGAGAGAAAAAGAAGAAAGGAGACATAACTATTCTGGAGTTACACTGACTAAATTGATCTCTAACCAGATGATTCTGTGTATCAGCTGAAAAACTGAACAAGGGAGAGCAATTATATCAAAGCCATACAGCATCCAAGACAAACAGACTGAGGTTGTGGATACAAATTAGTATAACCTGGCTGAAGAATATAATTTCTTGAGAACAGACAACACTGTGAAGAGTCTTTCTAGAGCTATATCTTCTTATTTACATGCAAGGGGTATTTTTAGAGTCAGTAGCCTGACATTTGAAGGAGCTCAGATTGGGTTGAGGCAGAAGTTTCTTAGAAATAGATAAGGACGAATTGATTTTGCTGTTTATTTCAACTAAAGAAGAGGTCATCAAACTGGCTAAACCATTCCTCAGAAATGGCTTTTTATGTCCACTTGTTATAAAGGATGTCTAAAAGATTGTCATGGTTTGACCCCAGCCTGCAACAAAGCACCACAAAGCTGCTGATACAGATTTACACTATACAGTACAAGCGCACATGAGATGAAGGTACCTAGACATTGAAATTCAAACATCTGAAGTGTGTAAGCTAGATGACCCTGAGGTGCCAAAATCAAAATGCTGTTCTTTTTGGCTCCTTATATAATCACTGAATCAGCCATTCCATAGCTGACTCAAAGCTCCTACATTAGACTTCTGTATAGAATCGTCTTTTTTGGGGTTCATCTATTGATTAGAGGAGGTGGGAGAAGCATCTTAGCTTTGACTCCATATAGCAGCTTTACTTCAGGCACCATGAATAATACCATTTATTCTTTTCCTTCTTCTTCCTTCCTACCCCTCAACTGTATATCTTCATTGCTATTTTCTTTTAAGTGTGTACATGGCACGTGTGGTTGGTTTCTGCTTTTTTAATACGTGTTTTTATTGATTTGCCACTGTATCTGAAAAAAATTGGCATTTCAGGACCTTGTCCCACTAAAGGGTAGAACAACATTCAAAAGCTTGGTTGTGCAATGCTGAAAGTTCAGGGGTAGTTCTAACCTTTTGTATTTTAGTAATGATGTACACCTTCCTCAGAAAATTTCTGACTCACTGAAAAATCTAACACCTGAAGTGAAACTTAAGATGAATTGTATCAGGTAATATAGTTTCTTGTAAAATCCCGAAGTTCTAGAGATGTTAGGGTTAAAAAAAAAAAAAAAAAAAAAAAAAAAAAAAAAAAAAAAAAAAAGGAAAAAAAAAGAAAAAAAAGTATGATCCTCCTTTCTTCATGCAGAAAGAGAAAAGAAACAGGGGAAAGATTTGAATTTTTGTTTTACAAATAATGAGTGTTCATGGGTATGAAATCACATTTAGATGTCAATATGTTGATTCGGTTATCTAAAAGTATGTGTTCAGTGGCATTTGTGACTGTTTGTGGTATCAAAAAGAACTATTCTGGTAGATACAACACGGGAGTTACAGCTGGAGTCCAGGCAGGATAGTCAAGGGCTATCAAATGGCATCAGACACTTATACTTTGTTCACTGACCCATACCTTGGTCATAAAATCAAAGGAAAAAGATATTTGGAAATGTATTTAAATACCTACATTTATCTAGCTAAGGAACTCACTAGAATCTACAAAGGTTTCGCTCATTTTCTGATGCTTGGATGTTTATTGATGTGAAAATGTCCTAAAATATCTTTAAAATAAATCTATCAGGTGTGACATGGGAACAAAGTGCTTTTGCAGAGGCTACCTGAGGTCAACTTGTGTACCTTGCACTACCCAACCAGGTGTAGGCAACAGAGTTTAACCTAACTGCAACAAAATAAAAACAGGGACGTTTAAGATGCAGCTGGTCTGACTTGTTTTAGGTTATACATTAGGATGGGTGGAACCAGACCTTCAAACATCCATTTCTTCTCTTTGACTGCAAAAGGAGTCTAGTTGATTAAGTGGAAAGGCAAAGGTCATATATGAAGATCCACACCCTAGAAGGTGAATCTCAAATTGCAAGCACAATATACAGGGAGTGCTTCACACAAGTCAGATGAGCTGTGAAAGTATGCTGTGATTTGTCATCAAACTACAGATGTTTGTCACTATTTTTTTTTTAAGAACATTACTTCTTGATTTTTGTAATGCTTAAATGATATATCTTGTTGCTTCATATCCACAAGGAGAAAAATAGAGAGATGGCTCTTGAAATAGCCAAAGCCAGGAGGGATATGAACTGGAACTAATTCCCAGGAGGCAGTGGTGGGACCTGGGCTGCCTCACAGACAGGTGACCTTGCCTCCTGGTCTCACCAGACAAGCTGCCAATCCCACTCTCTGCCCAGACCCCCTGCCAACATACAGTGTGAGTTTGCCTGCCCAGAGGCAAACCCACGGGGCAGTGGGCAGCTGCCCTGCGAGCACCCATCACAGCGTGCTCCCAGCCGTGACCCGTGGAAGGGAAGGGCTGCAGGGCTCTTGCAGAAAGGAAGATCCTTTCCCCTGCCCGTTTAATTCTTGGCCTCTGGTATGTCTGTTGCCTGGAGTGCTGGCTGGTGACAGAAATGACAGCATTTTAGTGGCTGTGTCACCTGTCCTGCTAGCACTAAGAATAGAGCAGATCCATTTCTCTATGCTGCTAAATCCCCGTGAGCATATGACATAACCAAAGGAAACCCGTCCCTTCTGCTTTGCCATGATGCCATCAGCTTCAGCACTGACAAAGAGGTGCACTGCTACTCTGTTCTTAGAGCCTACAACTGCTTGCAGCCCAGTCTGGATTGCAAAAGGAGACGGAAATTCGAATTTTTGCAAGCACATAGAACCTTAGAAACGTTTAGCTCGGCAAAGACTTAAGATCATGGAGTCCAATCATCCTTATATGCGCATAAATCCCACCAAGGTTATCTTGTTCATCCCATGATGCTTACTGCAACATCTTCCTATCCCTTTTCAGACTGAGCAGAAATACTCTACACAAAAACTGTTGTCAAAATAATGGAAAAGGTGGCTTAAAGCTGCTTTAGGGTTGGGAATCCTTGTACAGAAATTTACTACATAACAAAGGTAAAAGAGTCAATTTTGATCAAGATTATTTGTTGGTGACTTGCATTAAACTGGGTTTTGTGACTTGGAGATTCAAGGTCCATACAGTAACTGTGCCTATGCCAAAACATCTTTGCTCTATATGGTCCAGAATGAGAAGATTAAGGAGACCCTGTCCTCTCTCCAGAACTTTCTTCTTGTGGAAAGTGTGCTTGTGTGCTGGAATTCCTTTGCAGCTGCCTATCTTCTCCTATTTGAATTGAGGCTGTCTCTGTCTTTAGCATACTTCTAGTGGTATAACTGTATTGACAAATTTTATTAGAGAAAAGACATCCTGTACTAATGAAAAACTTCTTTATCTGATAGAGATTGGACGATTCCTCCTCCACAAAGGAGATGCTGAATTAGCTAAAGGATTTTTTATTCTATTTTATTTTAACAATTAATCCACAAGTTTTGCTGCTACTGCTATTTTTATTACTTTTTACCACACTGTGTTCAACAGCACTCTTGAAGTGGCAAAATCTCTTAAAGCAGAGTAAACTTGCTCAGGAAGCTTTTAGAGTATCCCTCCTTAGAGTTATAGAAAATCTGTATAGATGCAGTCATGAGCAACAGGATTTTGGTGGCCCCGCTTGAGCTGGGTGATTGGACCAGATGACCTCCAGAGGTTCCTTCCAAACTCAACTATCCTGTCATTCTGTGAATTTTCAGTTATGTATGCAACTTTAGATTTTTTCATCAGATTAATTCATGACACAATTCTTTGATACCAGTCATTAAAAAGCATATATTATCAATAATAGTAATAATAGCTAATGCCAAATTTATCTTCCTATTGCAAACCTAAAAGGATTTTTAAAATTCAGTTTGTTGTAACTGGAATCTTGTAACAATCTCTATATTAACAATGTTGTATCAGTTTGAAATAAATATTCTTTTTAGATTGATCTTAAATTATCTAGTTACAGCTTAATCAAACAGAATGTAATGATATTTTTTCCAATATATTTCAACAAAAATTCCCTTAAAAACTGTCAACTACATGTAAAAGTTCATTAAAAAAAAAAAAAAAACACAGTAGATGTTTTTGTAAACCTTACCTACTGTACTTAACTTTGAAATATATTTTCTATTCTATTCCAGTCCAGTCCAGTCCATTACTACATTTGTTGTGTTCAGTTATAGTAGACCCTGGGGAGACAGAATTGTGAATAGGGTGCTAGGAATAAAAACAGAAGTGAGGTTGAAGTGTTATTACGTTCCTATTCATTTTAAAGGTATTCATCAAAATCGGGCCAATGACTTTATTACGAAGCCAATACTTAATTTTAATAAGGCTTTGTGATAATCAGATTACACCTTTGCAATGAAATAAAATATTTCCATATTCAACCTTTAAGGTTTCTGATTTTGTTCAATTTCTGCCAAAATTGTCTGAATTTGCCGTACTTCTTTTGCTCATATTCAATTTAGATTTTTTACTAAATGAAAAGCAGAAGTTCACAGTGATGAATTCTTCCCTATTGTTTTCAGGTTGTTTGGTGATTTTTGTCAACTGTGCTGTCTGGCCCTCATGAGCAATACTTCAAGGGGAACTAAACTGAAAAAGAAAAACGCATGGTTTTCCCATCCACGGTACAGTAAGTTTACTCCATGAAGAAGGGTACTGGGAAGGTAATGATTTTATGACCACATACCACAGTCTTTTTATATATATATTTATACATATACAAATCACCAAAAAAAATATTAATAACTTTGTAAATGAGCACATGAGATTTTCAATGGCTACAGTTTAGAGTCATCCCTCTGATTATCTGCAGAAAATTATTGCTGGAAATACACCCTACAATATTTCTGGAATGCAAATTTTGAGCTTTATAACTGTATTTTGTGTTTACAGTGTTGTTTATGACCTGCAAGGGAAAAGGAACTGATTTATGCCTATTCTGTTCTATTCCACATGCACATGCACTAGTGCCCATCCACACTTGAACACAAACAGTAAAGGAACATTAGAAAAGCCACTGAAGTGAAGCACTCCAAAGCTAAGAAATGCTGGACTTTGTCACTGGTGCAGATACACCTTCTTTCTTTGTCACACATCTTGTCTCATGAGAGCTTTAATCCCCTGATTGCCAATCCTTCTTCCCCAGATTCCCTGTTTTAAGAACAGATGCTGCTCCTTTAGTTAATCATTAATCAATATTTTATCTTGCCCAAATTATTCAAAATGGGGTCCAAATCTGTTCTGCATTTAAAATTAAGATACAAGCAATTTCTGTTTAATATGTGTGTGCGCTTGTGTGTAGACCAAGTATATATAGATACTTGATTGTTTCTGTTCACCTTTAGCTTCTCTAGTACAAAGAGTGGGTAATAATACCTACATGAAACATCTACTGGCAATGTCTACATGTCATTTGAGTTTCATTTTGATGCTGTAAGGAGTACATAAGCTGCTTTCTTTCTTCCAAAGGAGGAGAGCATTCTTCTGAATATTGGGAAGCTAACCTGATTACTTCTGTGTGTCTGATTTTCTCAGTGGTGATATGTCACTATAGGTCCATAGGAAAATTCACTTCTCCCTCTGAGCTGATGCAGGAAACCCTAACAAACACTCTACACAAACACTATACCTTCTATGCAGCAAGCTATTTCAGTCTTTTCATAACCAGGGTAATCAACGAGAAGAAGTCATTAATCAGGTAGGTATTTTGGCAGGATATTCACACAAACAAATAAAAAAAAAGTAAGTGAGCTTGGAGACCTAGTCAGTGTGCAGACAGGAAAGACTGGAGACTGTTTCAGCTGTCCTGAGATAAATATCTACTTAAGGATGATCTGAAGTGGTTTTTTGTGCACCATAGGTTGCACTGACTAGACCTCCATTGACTAGAACACAACAATAGACATTAGTGTCATGTGTCCACTTACTGGTCCACCTGGAATATTGTGTCCAGTTCTGGGCACCCCAGTTCAGGAAGGACAGAGAGCTACTGGAGAGAGTCCAGCACAGGGCCACCAAGATTATTAAGGGAGTAGAGCATCTCCCTTATGAGGAGAGGCTGAGAGAGCTGGGTCTCTTTATCCTGGAAAAGAAGAGACTGAGGGGGGACCTCATTAATATCTATAAATATGTTAAAGGCGAGTGTAAGGAGGATGGAGCCAGACTCTTCTCAATGTCATACAGTGTTAGGACAAGAGGCAATGGGAGTAAGTTGGAGCATAAGAGGTTTAGAGTAAACACAAGGAAAAACATTTTCACAGTGAGGGTGGCAGACACTGGAACAGGCTGCCCAGGGGGGTTGTGGAGTCTCCTTCTCTGGAGGCGTTCAAAACCTGCCTGGACACGTTCCTGTGTGACTTGGTCTAGGTGATCCTGCTCTATCAGGGGGGTTGGCACTAGATGATCTTTCGAGGTCACTTCCAACCCCTAACATTCTATGATTCTATGATTATAGACACTATAGACAACATAGACACCAAAGAGTACATACTTCAACGGTATTCTGAAATAGTTTTTATATAGTGTGACCATAATAGATTTGATCTGATACCAGCAATCCTAAAAGTAGATTTACTGCAGATTTGAACTGTCTTTGAACCACTTTGCTGCATGTTAACATTAATTGTCTGAATATCAGCTCACAGGTTGTCCTGTAGCAGGTATTTGGATGGGATTTGATGGTTGAGTGTGTTGATCTTAGAGGTCTTTTCCAACTGTGACTGTTCTGTGATTCTGTAATTTAGTCATTAGGTAACAGCCAGCTGAGCAGCCAGAACACCTTACAGCAGGTACACCTTTTTCTTCAGGAGAGGTCCTGCTTAATAAAGAACAGGTTGAATTATTTTAGTCATTTAGCAAACAATTGCTGAATACCAACTATATCAAGTAATTTGGAAAAGCAGAGCCAGCATCCATTATTCCCCTTTCCTGGCTAAGACTTCTACTAGATAAACCACAATATGCTTTCCTTCAGGTCTGCTTTCCTTGTGGCTCTGTAATTGGTTGCTCATGGCCTGCCTTTGACAGAAAGGGCAAAGGTTTCTTCTCTCCACCCTGCATGGTTTAGATATATCTGGTTAAAGCATGCTGCAGGGGTATGGGAAGAGCAGGTTTAAGCCTTTCTCAGGCTAAAACTGCCCTGCAACTCCAGTTCTGATCTTCCCAGGACAATCTTGTAACCACGGGGCCATTATGTAAAAGATGAGTGTTGGCAGCTCCTCTCCTGGCAGATGTGAAAACACTGCTTTCACTATCCATGCCCAAAGATTTGATTTAGAGGCTTATGCCCTGAACAAAGTTTCTTGTCTTGGACACCTATTTCTCTGAATTCCCCAAAACCAAGGCACAGAGAGTGTTTCATACCAATCACTACCCTCAGCTTTTCCAATGCGCTGGCTCCAATGTTTTACCACTAAGTGGGTATTTACCTAAGGCACTTTTCCCAAGTTTTCTGAAGCTAAGCAGGATTAACCGTTGCTGCACAGGAAATGTAGACACCTCAATCTGCAAGGTGAATTCTGACAAGATTTATTTTAAGGTGCTCTGATGCTGAGAATGTCAACCACAAGTCCCTCTTGAGATGTGGGACGCGCAGCCTATTCAAGACCTTCTCAAGTCAAAAGAAAGACCTTTGCTGCATGACAGGTTTGGAGACAGACACTTGAGAAAATTGAAGCCTTTCTGTTCTTTGTGAAGGAGGAATACTGGGAAAAAAACAAGATAAAGTAGAAATTCATGCATGAAGCAGGATACTACAGGTAGGCATCCACAGCATGAATCTATCCACCCACCTCCTTTTTTACTGTGCATTGACACTGGAAAGAAAAGAGGAAGGGACACGGATGTCATTGATCTACCCACGTGGAAGAAGTGATAATTCTCTAAAAATCAAGAGATAGTCAGTGGAGTAATCTATTTCTCTGTGTATACAAAGAACTCCCAACAACCTATGGCATAATTTACGAGCACAGCTCTACTACCAGAGGTAATTCTTCACACAGAATACAAGCGAGTAGTGAATATTTTATTTTTGCTGCAGAGTGCTTTGAATCCTAAAAGCCTACAGGGGTTGACTGAAGAAGTTCCTGGAAGAGAAATTCATGGAAAGCTATTAAACATAAAGTTACAAACCTGATTCAGCCCACAGTCAAACTTCATTGGAGGCTGGGACATCATATTGTTCTCACTGTGAGATAATCCCATTGTTATGCTGCCCTAAATTATTCACCCCTCGTAATGGTCAAAGATGACTAGTTGAGGTTCAGTTAGATGAACCTTTGTTCTCAACTCAGAAATGACCACTCTTACATTCCTATATTTAGATAAATTACACAAGCTTTAAGAAATGTGAAGACATTAAAAGGGGGGGGGGGGGGGGGAACCCAAACACAAAAATATTTTCTCTGTGTCATCTCTGACTTCAGTGATGTTGTCATACCAAAGTGTACAGCAATGAGGCTACTGAGATTCTCATTCATTTACAATGGGACTGCATGTGCTTTACTTTAGGTTGCTGGCTTAAATTTGACACAGGATATAAAGACTGATCTTTGTTTCCAGCAGAAGCTTATTTGATCACCTAGACTATATAAAATTACTTTTTAGACTCAATTCCAAGCAGATAAATGGCACATCACTCAACTGGTATGGACTTGTACTCCTGGTGACAGTCTTCATACAGTGAACACTGAAGATGAATGAACATTTTGTGTGTGTGGACTATTTTTGCTCTATGGACGGTTCCTCCAGGTCAGGACTGGAAGGCAATTTCACACATTTTATATTTTTTTCTACCCTCTTATGCTCATATGTCAAACACAATCCCAGCTCTGCTTACCAGTAAGGCAGAGGACTCCTCCCTAAACAAGCACACCAAAGCAATAGTGTGTCACTGGAAGAAGTCAAAAACAGGGAAAGAATAAGAGCATGTCACAAGAAGGATCAGTGGAAAAGTTCCAATATCTATTATTGATTCAAAGGGCAGAATAATAAACTGCAATAGCTGGGATCCAATGTAAGAGCCACAAGCATATGAAACTCAGCTACTTCCAATTGCACAAATCTGTGCAAACACAGCTTTCGTTTTTCTTCCTCCTAAAATTCCCTGGTAGTTATCAGATTCTGATTTCCCCCTAAAATTTCCTGGTAAAACTTAAGGAAGAAAACACCACTTGATCATGTGATGTAACAAGAGCTTTTGCATAGTTCTGATGTGAAACTTCACTGCTGACTTCTGCTGAAGTGTCTGGAAATCTTTGTAACTAGTTGAGTTGCTCTGACTGGATGTCTAGTTATTTAAGGTTGGAGCTTATTAAAATATATATATTTTTTAAGGGTTTTTTTACATTGTCAAGCAATGTAGAAAGGCCACTGACTTATTTTTAGCCCAAGGTATCTAGCACTCAATGACTCAATAGTCTCCAGGTGTCCCATCCAACCTTTACCACTGCCCAAAGAAATCCCTGCTATTATCCAGGAGCTGGTTCATAACACTCTAGTAGGCAGTTTGGGTGCAGCCTCTCCCTTTTAGAGGGTAAGAGGATTTAGATATGGATGGCTGGACCATGGCAAGAGGCAACAGAGACAAGGCCCTGCTGAAACTGCCAGCACAAAAAGAATCAAGAAAAATAGGGATTAAAATAGGGATAAAACCACACTGACAGCAAGGCATTAAACACAGCAAGCCCTGAGCACATCTTAGCTTGAAATAAGTATTATTTCAGCTACATTATTCCCTGAACTGAGCCAAGATGTTTAATGCAATATAGTACTGCTTCACAATTCTTGGTGAGCTCATCTGGGGCCTCTAAGGCCATGCTTCACTGCCCAGCACAGACTAAGTCTTCAAGTGGGATTTATCTCACATGCCATGAGACACCTAAAAGTTGATGGCGTAGAGCAAACCTACCTAGGTTTTGTCATTACTTTAATCTCTCTGGAAGTTTGGGTGACTCCAAAAGCGATGTTCTAGCTCTCTCCCACCTCTCATGCTGGCACTAGTGCTCAGAAATTGCATCTGAAATCTGATCAGGACAAATATATTATTTTTCAGATTCTCCTCTAAGGAGACCACCTGGTGAAGATTCTGCAGCAGAACTTGTTGCAGCATAAGGCAGGCAGTGGGAACAGTGCAACAGGGATAGGACAACTCTTTTCTGTGTCTGCTCTCTGCAGGGATGATTTAAAGTAATTGTAGGAGTACAACCCTAGTTCTTTATCCAGCATTTCTTAAAGTGGACAGAGACGGGTATGTCTACAGAATAGGTCCTCCCATCCACTTTTGTTACCACCTCACAGTTCTTGTCTTCTCCACTGTACATGGAGGGAGGCTCAGCAAACAATTTACATCTCCAACTTAAAGATAGATGAACCTAAATTACTATCTTGAGATTGCATAGGGAGTCCAGGAAAGAGCCATTGGGGTCTGCAGGCTGTATCTTCAACACAAGATAATCTCTCTTTTGGAAATTTCATTTATGTATAAGAAGCAGTGGAGTGGTCTTGAGTATTCATCTTTTTTGGAAATTAAGTATATAAGACCTCAGAGGACTGCCAGTTATCAGCTCCAGCTTTATTTACCATCAGCCCTTCCTGATCTGCAAGGAAAGAGGGAAAGCTGTTGATTAAAGCTTATTGAAATGCCAGTGACTGAGCTGCTTTAGAGGAGCTAAAAATAATTTCGACTGACTGGTCACCACTGACACATAATAAAATTCCAGAGTGTCTCAGCTTTGTAATGAGTGTTCTCCCTCTCAATGAAGGAAACATATATGATGATAGTTTTATGAGGATGGTATGGCTTTGTCTGTACTGCTTTTGTTTTACAAAACAAAACAACAACAACAACAACAAAACCAAAAAAAAAAAAAAAAAAAAAAAGCATTTGGTACATTAAACTTTGGAAACAGATGGTTCAACTCTTGTTTGATAATTGTCAAGTCCAAAGGTATGATTTCAATTATTCTAATCCCATAAAAAGGGGTTTTTTTTCCCTTTTTTTTTTTTTCTTTTTTATTCCTTGTGTGCATGTGCAATGCTAATTCATACATAGTCCATTCTGTAGTCTCACTTCACTTTGAATCCTATGGTGATAAATTAGCAGTAGTCACCCCATCAGATGGCTGCTCTGCAAAGCGGAATAAAAGTCTGTGCTGAAGATCGCTGCAGATGCTGGGACTAAATATGGATTCACCGAGGCATGAAGCCTGGATACTGTTGCAAGTTGCTGTTTTCTGCCCTCCCTGAACTTTTCTGTTTCCTCTTTGGGACTATGAAATGGCTATATGGGTCAGATCAAATGTGAGGTGGAGAGAAGAATATGTAGGAGAAGCACGTTCAGCTATTTCAAGAGCAAAGTCCAGGGCTCCAGGACTCTCTGGGAAGCCAGTTTCTTCATAACTATCTTTCAGATCTTAACATTGTTTTGGGTTGTTTGGGGTGGTTGGGTGGAACTTCTCTCCTTTTTTGTTCCCTCTGGTAATTTTCCAGATTTACAGTCATATTGCTCTACTATGTCAACTGCCTGGATGTAGTCCCTCAGCTGTCTTGTGCAATACTGCAGTTCTTACCAAAGAACCAGGAAAACACAACTGAGTTCTCAGGAAATAACAGTGAAAGAAAGTCTGTCTGAGCCTACTTTGCTTGAACATCAGAGCTTTAAACACTTTTTGAAAACATACAGTGATCATAAACATGTCCTTTGATGTCCCATGTGCCAGAGATTCCAGGGGCTACCTGGCACCTACACTGAACAAGAGCTAAAATAACAGGGAAGTCATCACCACTTCAGACAACAAACTGGAATACCATTTTTTTAATGTGATATAGAAATCCAAAATCAAAACCAGAGCAGCATTGGATTTGCTGCTATTTGAATCTCCATTCAGTCAATTTGCTGCTTATACCTGCCAGAACTGAGGACATTATTTCTGTAGTGTGAAAATATTCAAGGCATTTGGATGCCTAAATTCCATCAAATGTCCACATGAGCTCAAAACCGAATAAAAGACTACGGAAAACAATTCAAATTTACTAATGTGCTTAAACATATACAGATATTTCTAGAAAAAGGTCTACTTCTTAGTAATTAATTTCTATTGAATTGTTTCAAAAAGGTTAGAGGCGATAGCTGAACAGCACATCAGATACATTCGTGTTCCAATTTAAGGAAGATATATATTTTTTCAATAGTAAGATCAACCGTTTAGATGATAAGATTAAGAACCTAGCTTTCTCAAAATATCTTCACTCCAGTGTGAACAGGAAATATCTTTCTAACATCTTTCCTCAGGATCAAGTGTCTACTGAACTGGAAATCTTCTTGAAGATTTTGTTTCTCGAAAAATTTAGATGGGAAACAATCATTGCAAGTCATTTTGAATTATTGGGTGGAGTTTCTTTTATATCAGGTATCCTTAGGTGAAGGTTCTAGGTTAGGATGAGGCAAATTTTCAGGATGAGTACAGTGGCAATGAACGTCATAGCTGTCAACATTTTCTTGATTCAACTTATTTATTTATTTTGATGTATTAGAATGGCTTTTCTACTGAATCCTGCTCTGCTATCTAATGCATCAGTCACCAGAATACCTCTCAATGAAGGATAAGGAATCCATCTTCAGAGCCCTCTACTGACACTGTTGTGCATTGTTTTGCTGCTTTACAAATATGGAAACTGAGGCACAAACCCGTGTCTGGAGCATGCTGAAAAGAATAAACTCTGTGTCATGAGCACAAGAGTATCCTTGCTTTTATTCACTAAATGATCCATCAATAAATCACAGCTAAAAAAAGAGGGAAAAAAAATAGGTAAATGTATGAAGGGAAATGGGTTCTGTTTCCAGTGAAATGATATCTGTATGTGTGGAATTGAAACAGCTTCAAATAGCATAGGAAATATTCACCCATACCTGTCACCTCACTAAGCAACCCCCTAGGGACAGCAAATCCCCCTGTAGCTGAATCCCAGAGCTCATGGGCAAGACGTATCTTCTGTGGGCTGTTGTAGTCAGCACTGTCAAATCCAAAATCTTCCTTCCCTGCCCCTTTCCCTTTCTCCACCAATTCCTGGATTAAAAAAAAAAAAAAAAAGACAATTGTTGTAGACCTGTATCAGAGATGCCAATTTAATTTCTTTTTTTTCTCTCTCTCTTTTTTTTTTTCCTCTTCTTTTTTTGGACATTGTGTCTGCGGAGGAGGGAGGGGGAGGATACAGATTTGCAGTGGCAGGGGCAGCTGAAGAGGGAAAGGAGGGGGAAAGAAGAGAAAATATTTCCTTTGGCAATTCTGTTTCGCTTTCGAAAAGGGACTACTTTCTTCACTCCTTATCCCTCCTGACAAGTACAGGCACTTTGGGCCTTAACTGGATGTGAACATTGTCAAAAGAAATTTGGGCTAAAGGGAGGCATCTGCAGTTCTGTTCCTATTGCGCTCGGTGCTGGAGCCACTTTTGCGAATGTGGCAGGGTGGCTGGTGGGCAGACACCAGTACAGATGGGAACTTCACATACTGTATGCATCATGACCAACTATAAAAACAGTCACAACGCATCAGTTGTTACCCGGCCACTCTCCCTGGAACCTTCACTTTCAATTTCAATCTCGCTGACATCCACAGCTTACAGTGAGCTTTTATGTTTAAGCATCAGTACAGTACTAATGCAAGAGAAAAGGGGTGGCTGGGCTACCACAGCAAGGAATTAAACCTCTGATCTCGGCCAGACGTTGGAAGGGAGGAGCAATTGAAGGGGAATTGTGTAACTGGACTCTATGGAAAAGCAGGGGGGAAAAGCAGGGGATAGGAGAAGGGAATTTTTTTTGATGCCAAGAACACACAGCAAGTCAGGGGGCTTCTGAAAAAGAAACGTAGCAAGCAAGCACTCTCCCAAATTGTAATTTAATGCTTGGAATAATCCTATTGTGTCAGCTACTCACCGCCAAAGAATTGAGGATAAATATAACTTAAAAAAAAAAAATTGGGGACGGCAATTTGAACAGCTTAATGTTTCTTCAAAGGCTAAGTGATGGAAAGCAGCACTGAAGTAAATTGACAACTCGGAATTAACTGGTTGCTGGCACAGATCAGGTAAAGGTTTGATGGTAACATGAGCTTTCCAAAGTGTTTCCAAACTGAAGTATTATGAAAAGGTAAATTATGTTTTGTATTCATGACTGAAAGCATTTTATTTTAAAGCCAGCACTGCCGATGCTGTCAAGGTGGAGATTCTAGCTTTATGTACAGTGCCTCTAGCCTTGCAATGTGAGTGAGGCAACATGACAGCTTGTAATAAGTAATTTTTATACAGTTGCATTTATCACTCAAGTAGGCTTGGCAATATTAAACGCAGACCTTAAAATGCTGCAGAAGAGGAAGGACAGGGGCTGGAGGCCATGTATATTGTGTGTGTGTGTGTGTGCGTGCGCGTGCTTGCATGTGTGTGTGTTTGTAACTTCTTTTTTTTTCCTTTCTTTCTCCAGGCCCGTTCCTGTTAATGTGGCACTTTTTAAGATATGCACCGAAATGCTTCCAAATTGTTAATACATCACTAAAAGGTTACAAATGAAATGACCCTGTTTAGCCCAAAGGATGTTATTTTAGGCTTTAATGAATTAGACATTGCTACCATTTTCAGGCAAAAATCAATTGCCTCAATTAACAAATTTGCACAAGTCCAAATATTTACAAAATAAAGGCCCAGAAACCACGTTCTTTGTTTCTCTTTCTCACACCCTGCCCTGTTTCTTCATTAACATCTTCATTTCCATGAATGTGTGAGGCATCAGCTCTCTCTCTGAGCTTGTGAAGGCCTAAGTGTTGACAACTTTCTTATTCTTTAAAGGAGGCTGCTTTTTTCTGTTTTAGCAGGTTTTCTTTGTCATGAATAATTCAGGACAAGCTAGAAGTGGAGGATGCCCATTTCTTCTCATGGAAAGAATAACAGTATGGAATATAGTTAAACCTTTCCTCATTTGGGGAAGAAAATTTTACAATAAGAAAAGACTATTTATTTATGGGATTGAAATGAGAAGGGATTTTTCTTTTAGTGAGAGGCTTTATAGGAATGGCAGCTTGAGTCCAAACCAAGAGCAACTGAAAATCTCCAAGCCAAATGGCAGACTTTGAAACTTTCTGAAGCACAGCCCTGACATATGGTGTGATTTCCACTTCTGCTGTAAGGAGTTACAAGGCTAGGTGGATGCCAGTGATCTCAGACATTTCATGCTGAAATAACATCAGATTGAAAACAGCATAAAATTGAAATAAGACCAGTTCCATTATTATTCATGTGACCCAGTTGAGAAAATTATGCATTTGCACTGGGACGTATGTCTAACTCGGGCATTGTGGCTTCCTCAGGACATTGGCCATATGGGGAGATGAGGACTCACAGCTCTGTGTAGCTAGGTGTCTAGTCTACCAGACAGATGAAAGAAGGAGTTCATTATTTTATCTTTTCCATTTACTTATTTCATGCAATCTCTCCTACCCATCAATGATGTTACATTTAATTAATTTACTCATCAATTTACCTGCATTGGTCTGAAGAGGACAGCCCACGACCTGATGGTTGTTGGAATTTTCCACGACAGCAACTGAGAGTGGCATTGGCTTCCTAACCTTTTTTGGAACATGAGTCTCCAACTCTTAGTAAAGGTCTGCAGATAAGAGATAGTGACCTTACAGCAGCCTTCCAGTATTTGAAGGGGGCCTACAAGAAAGCTGGGGAGGGACTTTTTACAAGTGCTTGTACTGATAGGACAAGGGCTAATGGCTTCAAACTTGAACAGGGCAGATTTAGATTAGAAATTAGTAAGAAGTTCTTTTCTATGAGACAGTGGAGCATGTCCAGGGAAGTTGTGGATGCTTCATCACTGTATGTGTTCCAGATGAGGTTGGATGGGGCTTTGCACAACCTTGTCTAGTGGCAGGTATCCCTGCCTGTGGCAGGTGGGTTGAAACTAGATAATCTCTATATTCTCCCCCAACCCAAACCATTCCATGATTCTATCATTCTAAACACAAGGGTGGCACTTACCTTTGCAGTAGTCATTATTCACGAGTATCAACTGAATATACAAAGAGATAACAAAAAGAAAACAACCAACATATGGTATAGGTTTTGCAAACAATTCCATGAATCAATAAAAGAAACTAGATCATTCATATAATAAGTCTCCACACCCAGTCTGATTCTGAGTTGCAAGGTTTATTTTGTATCATTGAGTTATATATATTAAAGACTTTGGAAAAAAAGCCTTACATTTTTCCCCAGAAAAAGCAGTGTTAAGTTTGTTGCAAAAGGCTGTTGCTTATTTCCATTTGACTGTGGCTACTAGAAAATTACTGCATTTGAGTCAAAAATTACTTATATTTTCTACCCCATAATGTGAACACAAGATTAAGCACTAGAAGTCAGTTGTGGCTAGATGCTAAGTAAAATCTTCTAGTAAAACCTGGAGATGTTGTAGTTTTCAGTATTTCATAACTTTTAAGATAGATTAGATGAATGTCAGACAGAAATGGCTATGGTGCCTTTCATTTTTCTTGGAAAAGCAATGGAATAAGTGACCTCACCTGGCAGTCCATGATCTGAGTTCGGCTTTCAGTAGAGAAGACTTCCAAAATCTGTAGACAGTTTTGTAAAACGAGTCTGCTTGTCACATAATTTTGTCAAAGCTGAAAAGACCTTGAGGGTAAGATTCACCTTACTGAGCTTAAGATATCTACAACACACATGATCACAACTGATTTAGTTACCCTGTGATCCCTTAATAGACAACAAAGAGAAACAGGCAGCTACTGTAATATTTACCTTTAACCAGATGAATCTCATCTCAGGTGGGTTTTTTTCTTTTCCTGTGCTCTTACTTCCATCAATGAACACCTTTTCCACTGCAATCCAGTGACTACTATCTGCCTGATATTCCTGTGGTAGTATAACTGATGCCATTAACCCAACCCTGTAGACACATGTGCTGACTGTATGCAGACCATCTAGCTGAGAGCAAATGGATATCTTGAAGGTGTGGAGATTAACATGATCACAAATGTCGTCAGACTGGCTCCTAAGAAGACAGGAGATGTAAACCAAGAACATGCTTTTGTGATTAATTTTTTATATATATACCATTCTTTGATACTTCCTAGAGAGATGCTTGGTATTGCTGTGACTCTGGCATGGAGTGCAGCAGCTCCTGCTGCCTTGCATCTCCTCCTCTGTAACAACAGAACCTATGTTGGGAAAAGAAGGACCTGCAAGTTCCAGTAGTCACTACAGCTTCAGGAAAAGTGTACTTCTTTTGTTTAAATACTGTCTTAATTACCATCAGAATTAAGTACAAGTACAGAGCATTTCCATGCAGGATCCTTTTAATAACTGATAACTGACATATACTGCATGGAAAAAAACACAGCAGTACTCACCCAGAATTTAGGTGTCTGATCCAATCTAGTAATTTAGGCTTTCCCTGTTATCAGCGGGACAGTGGGACAACATCAAATGGATCTTCCTCTCCATGGGAAGATTCATCCCTTTCTGCTGTTACAATCATTGTCTCATCTTTACCTTTCTCCCCTTGACCATGCAGAGAACACAGAGGTCTAGCTTAATTCAGATGTCCAATGTTCAAATGACTTAAAGTGACTGTGTGTAAGGGTATATGTGAAGTGGGTTGTTAATGCAACATTGACAAATAAATTTTTTAGCACATTCCTAGTTCAGTGAAGTTATTTTAAATATTTGCTGGTCAGTGTAATGCATCATCTGAGAAGACAATTAAGTTCAAGGCTATTCATTGTATTATTCCTATGACAGGTATGTGAGATCCTAAATTTGTAAAGGACTTTTCCTGGAACATCTGCAAATAATCTTTCCCTCATGGGGGTAACTATCAGGAGTGCCACATGACTGTACATGTGCAGATTATGGAGGTTCAGGTTTTAGAATAGGACTTGCAGAATCATGTGTAACTTTGCTTTGTTTGGAAATGGTCAGGAAACAATCCCTTTTTTCCAGTATCTCTCAGGATATCAACATTTCAGGCAATTTCCTCTTTACAGCATGAAGATCACTGTGGGTGGCACTTGCACTCCTTCAAAACTGAAATCTCAGGATGGAGGAAGTGAGCGAGGGAAAAGCAAAATTATGTTTGAAATAAGTTGCCATCTTCCATTTACATATAAATATTCTCATAAGTCAAATATATATTAACTGAAAAGACAGATTGTCTTTTTTTTTTTTTTTTCCTTTGGGTGAAATTTTGATCAACATACATTTGTCCAGAATTTGCTGAAATTACAATGTTGTAAGTTCAGTTTTCAGTCAATCCCTGTTTACATTGTTACTTTAGGCTATTATCTGGTCTGCAGTGTATGGTGTCTGGAAACCAAAGAACTCTGGAAAACAGAAATCTATTGCTGGTGCTTAAGGTATTGCTACACTGTGCCAGTTTGTCACAGCTAGTTTGTCATTAAAATCTATTCTTGTCCTAGAATCATCACTTTAAGACCATCTCAATTCCTCTCTCAAACTCTCAGAATATCTCGTATCTCACACTTATTGTTGTATTCATTGCAAAACATAATAATAACCTGTGATTGTTCTTGAACTAACCCTTTTTGCTTACAAAATGCATCATGCTGAACATCAGGTTTTACACCATAAACATGAAATAGATTATTTTGCTTTGATTCCACGGACTGTATCCACAGTTAAGGCTTCATAAAATTATGTAAGGTACACCTATTGGTTGTGTGTAGTCATGTCACATCTTTCTGCCTAACCCATAGACCCAGTGATTAGTTCCAATATATCCAGTGATTTAGTATTACTTAAATTCTTTGCAGATTGTATTCCAGAAGAATTCATGCACTTATTCTTGTAGAAGACTCAACACGCCTGGAGGATGGCATCTGTCTAGACAGCAAATACAGGTCTTTAAGCTAAGACCATTGTAATAAGCGAATTATGAAAACTGCTTATTGGCAACCAGGTGCAGAAAATCTCTCCGTAGATACTTACCCATTGGGATGGTGTTCAGCTGTCCATATTGTAGGTCTCTACAGTGAAAATATCTCCACATCACCTAGTTTTATAGAATGTTCTATAGTCAAGGAGGAAAAAAGTCAAATTTAGAGAACAGTTTACTTGATTAGAATTTAACGATTAGCTTTATTGAATACAGACACTATCTTTTCCTCTCCTTTTATTTACTAGATGTCTAACGAGAGTAAGACCTTATGTAGGTCTGCAGTATAGACCTTTACCTTCAGAAATATGAATCCAAAACATTCTACTTCCCAGCTTTGCTAAATTTCATGGAGATGCAATTTATGCAGAACGAATCATGACAAAAGAAATCACAGGGTTTAAAATTACTTTCCTGAGAGTACACAACAGGATGAGGGACCAAAGATCATAAAGTTGGCTTGACCACTAACTCTTTTGCTGTAATCACCAGACAGTCCTTTTTTCCTGTGTTCAAGCACTGAATAAGAGACGCCTTCATCATAAGACTCCTTCAAAAGCTTTGCTTTAAAATATACGATCACGTTACACAAACTGAGAAGAGATGTTTTTTGTGACTAGAAACTTCAGATCAGTACTTGAGAAGTGGTGTGTCCTGGTTTGAGTGAAAACAGAACTAATTCTGTTCAGTAATTTTACTTTTCAGCTTGGTTCCTCTAATTAACTGCACTTTCTGAAGTTAGCAGCCTGTTCTCAGAGACAGTGTCTGCTTCTAGCAGTGATAACACCCCATGTTTAGAGTTACTACCAAGGATTGGTGTGCAGACCAAGGCCACTGCTGGGTCTTGTGTGCCACATTGGGGGGTGCAGGAAGTGAAAGGCTGCACCTTCAGGGAGGAGCAGACAGGACGGGTGACTCTAAACTGACCAACAAGGTATTCCATCCCATATACGCCATATTTGGTCTAGAGCTGAGGGACCCAAAGGGTCTCTGGGCTCTTCTCTCCCCTCTTGGACTGCTTTGCCAGCTTTTGCTTGGCTTGGCTCGGGTCCTCTTTCGGTTCCGTCCTCGGAACACCCAAGGAGGAATCTGTCCATTCTGCCTTCGATCAGATCTGCCTGTTCCTGAACCCGGTACCAGAATCCAGCTCCTGAACACAGCTCCCGTCTGCTGCGGGGCCCAGGCTTGGACTCCCCCGGTGCCTGCTCCACAGCATCAGTGGTGACGGTGATGTAATTACCATCAGGGGGGCTGGGTTCCATACTGGTTTTGTATATATTTGTATATATTCCATTTTTATAATTATTAATTTAATTTTCATTCAAGCTGTTCTAGTTTCCTTTTCTAATCATTAAGTCTCTCTCCCATATTCCCTTTCTCTTCCCCTCTGGGGAGGGAGGGGGGTTAATAGAGAGCATCTGTTATAGGTCTAAGGGGCTGCCCTGGCCCTAAACCATGACATGGTGGAAAATTTTTCTGCCACAAACTTTCTGCGATCCAGACTCAGAAAATTTAATGTCAGTGTAGGAGTAAATCAGTGCTGCTGTCTGAAATTCCACTATAGACAACAGAAATTAAGACTTGAGTCAGCTACCCCAGTTCAGGAATCTCTAGTACAATTTTAGGTATCCTGTGGTACTTAAGTGTCTCACAGGATCTGGCACAGGTGGGAGCTACTGTAGAACTTCAGCACTCCTGTATAGGAGAAATACCCTTGGGCATCCCAGTGACACTAGATGCTCATGTTTAGGCAAGTAAATCAAGCCCAGCCAATGCATTTAATGGATTTTAAAGCAGATGTTAGCTGAGCTTTAAGTAGACACCTACATTTGGTCAACTGAATGCTCCAGATGACCTAGGAAATCTGAGACATCTCCACTGGGCTGGCAGGTATGCACAGGTTTGTGCTATCCTTCTGAGCTAGCAGTCAATGGCCAGGTGTAACACCCATGGACATGTCAAAAGGCACTCATGGACATCTCTGTCTAGGCAACTGAAACATGCCCACAGGACGGGCTTTGCTTGCGTAAGCATAAGCATCTAGTATCTTTTTAGGTCCTTTGGAGTATTGTACTTAGCCATGGAAGCTTGCATAACTCTTGTCAATCTTGATTCATATCTCCTAGCCTGTTCTGGATGTCCTGAATGCAGTAGCACATCTCAGGTGGTATTGGACACACAAGTTACAGAGTCATGGTTTTAGCTGCAGGTATCAATAGGAAGTAAGATACCTACTTGCTTTAGCTGGTGAGGCCCTCAAGCACTGTACGTTGGTGCCAGTCACTATAAATGAACTTTTGGTGAAAAATATAGTGAAAATTTAAGAGCTATTCTGTTATTATAGAGGTAGATATATAATGATTAAGAATAAGGGAAAGAAATTCTTTTATATGTGTATTTTTTTTTTAATCCAGACTCTAGACCCAAGGAATGCCTGTGTAAGTCACATTTGTAGCTCATGCATTCATGTTTAAGTAGTTTTACTGAGAGAACAAAGGATGTTCCTGGACACTCACATTACAAAGCTGGCCTTCCAAGAATAATATGCCTGAGAATAAAACAGTAATTATAAAACCACAAATGAAATCAAAGCAATGCTGCTGAAAGCCTTAAGCACTGCAGTTTTACAAGGTATGTAAATATAGCAGCTTGGGTAAAGATGTAAACTATTACACTGCACCCTTTAAAATCTCACACCTCAGAAGCCAATACAAATAAATTAAGCCAAAAATTTTGGTAGATAAATACTGGATCTCTGGTAAGAAATGCTATTCTTTTTCCTTTAAAGTTGTGTGAGTGCATGCAAGCTCAAATTAAGGCGAGCAGATAACTAACTGCACACTAGAGATGAGCAGACTGCTTAATGCTACCACATGAAGCTTTAAAAAAAAAAAGAAGAAAATGGCTTGAGGCCTTTTTTCTTTCTTCCTCGAAATTGTGACATCATTGTATATGACACAACACCTTGGAAGGAACCATATGGGGGAAATGCAGACATGTTGTTAACTAAATGTGAGCTCTTTCACAATGAAAAAATATCATTGCTGGCCAAACCCTGGATGGTCTCATAAAAAGCACAGCTTATACAGTGAAACTGACAGTTCTACTTCAAGGACATTTGTCATGTTTAATGCTCTTTCTGTACAGTATTTAGAAAGGCATACAAGAAATATAATGATATTTTTCATACAGATCTAGTCAGAAAGGCTTGATTCAAACTCAACACCCTAAAATACAGGAGAAATTCTGGTGCAGGTTTTTGCTTGACTTTTTACAGGGCTAATCTTTAGATCTCTAAGCTCATTAGTCAATGTTAGTTATTCAGCTCATTTAAGGAATATGACTTTCCTCTGTCTTGTGATATGTCTTCAGTTTGGTCTTTGTATGTCTTTCTTTCACTGATTCTCTGTTTTTCTAAATGTTGACCTTCATACAGTTTTGGATTAGAAATTGTACCTAGAAGTTCCATTTTTTATATTTTCATTATAGTAATTTTTATCAGTAGCAACATCAGCACTACTAGTAGAAGCAACAACATTAGCAGTAATAAATAGTAATAGTAGCAACAGTAGTAGTAGTGAATATAACTGAAATACACTGTAAATGGACCACTGTTTTTTTTTCAGAGATGCTCAGAATGTTTAATGAGTGCACCTGGGATATGAATTTCTAGAGAGCAATGAATAAAACCTTTTTGTTTTAACATTGAGTCTTCTTGATAAGTATCCACATTTACTTACACAGCAACCAGTTGCAAAATTGTCTTAGGTGGCTTCAGCAGAAGTAAAGATTCTGAAAGCTTTAGATTGTGATTGTTAATAGATGAGAAAATGGTAAAATTAAAATGAGGAAGCTGCCTGAACAAGTATGTATGTATGCACTAAAAATTACAAGAACGCTAGTTAAAAGTTAAAAGAACTTCCCATGGAACACAACATTTCCATTTCTGTGAGTACTAATGGGGTGGGAATCAGGAATTTCTCAGAATTCCACTATGAGATATTATGTCTCCTCTTTAGTCCCTAAACTGAAAAAGAGGTTGGACCCCAATTCAGAAAACATCCACATTCAGCTTTGCTGAAATACCACAGAAACCAATGTATATCATTAGAACTACTTAGATAAAATTAGACATTTGATATTTTTTCCCATCATTAAAGACTAAAATCTATACTTAATTTTAATGATCTGCCTCATGAAAATGGCTCATGAAAGCGCTTATTCATGTGCTTGATTTTCATTTAAGTTTGTAAATAAATTCCACAGAAATTAGTCAAATTTAAGCTTGCCTTCAGGATTAAGTATGAGTTTAAATTTGTTCTTGTTTAGATACCTTGTTCTGAATGATTTTTGATGGTCTTTGATAGTTTGGGATCTAGATGAAAGATACTGTTATTTCACTTTACAACTTGACCATGAAACAAAACAACAACAAAAAAATTAACTGAAGACTTACAAGACCAAAGGGTATGTGGGTTCTATAAAAATGTGGCGTGATGAGTCCAGACCATCGGGTTTTGAGCAGAATATTTTTTTCTCTACTTATTTAGCCTCCTGCATGCAAAACTACTTACGTGTAGACTCCCTCATGTAAGCCTGATGTATTCAGACTAACACAGCTTCAGTAACTATAGGCCAACTACATCTCTGGGGTAAATGCATTGCCTGGAGGAATATATTTGATTCATAATGGCTACAGCTGAATTATAGGGAGTACTGGAGTGTTATTTATGTTATATCTGAAAGTTCATTGAAATCATTTAGATACGGATCCCTCAAAGGATATAAGTACAACACAGGCTAGATTTATGTGGCCAAGTCCAGGTGAACAATCCACAAGCTCTGCCTTAAAACACAAGTCCCTCAACTTTCAGAAGTCATTTTCTGTGCATGATCAAAGTCATTGTATAGACCCTGTAGAGGAATTTTACTCTATAAACCATTCCCCTTTAACTGGTCTTAACAGCTAAGGATATTTGAGATTTACAAACTGGATAATAGAACATCTATACCCCCAATGTTGTGGACAAGCTATTTGCAAGCCAATTAGAGCACATAATGAGGAAATGGGAAGCCTGACGTTGTTAAAACTGAGTTCTTACGTTTCCTAGAAGGGTGAGTTTATCTGTAGGCAGTCTTGGGCTCTCTAGCATGGAAAGAGATCAAGAATTTTGGAAGACAGAAGGGGAAAGAATTGTAAGAAATCAGGGAATTTACATCCCATTTATTTCCTGTGATGCTATGCAAAAGGGGGTGCAAAACCTCTGGGACCAGGAAAGAAAAAAAAAAAAGAAACAGAGCATAATTCATGTTAAGCCTACACAGAAAAACTCTTCCATTGTATAATCTAGAAGAAATGACTAAATGAGCTAACAACCATAGGGAAATCCTGTGAATACTGAACTATAGAGTTAGAAAGCCTTCTTTCAGTTAAAACTACTACTAAAGAAGAATATTTGTAAAAATTAACATGTTTTCTTCAGAAACTTCCAAAGTAAATTTTTTTAATTTTGATTTAAATTGTATCTTATTGTATGTTTCCTTCATTTCCTTATACACGTTTCCTTCATTTCCTTATACATCTTCTTCTATAGCCATTAACATTTATATCACAATTAAAAGCCTGCACCTTGAAATGAAAGTGGAAATTAAGGTTTTGAATTTATTGATTAGTATTCTTCCTTCCCTGCTATGTCTCTTATGGACAAGCAAATGTTTTTAGAAGTATGCTGTGAGCTTAATCCAGAGGCCTTTTGAATTGGTAAAATATTAAGTTGTCCAGTTTTCACTGGTCTATCCTGCTACAAGAGGAAATCTGAAACACTGGTCTATCCACCATTAGGATCATCGTTACCATTACAACATAAAGTTAGATGTGCAATCAAGAAACTGGGATTACACTGGGCTTAATGTTTGACAGTCATTATCTGTGAGAGTTTAGAAATGAAAAGACAAGAAATGTGTTTAAACGAAAATTAGAGATACAGAGCAGTGAAATCACTCTGCTGATATTACTTCATTTTGAATGTGTCAGACACAGTACATTTGCAAAAAATGGAGCAGAAAGATATCCCCACTATATTGTCAGTTAATGGGTCTTTGAAAAGGAAAGCTGAAACTATATCTGTAGTCAGGCATTTATTAAAATTGTCTGAATTTCATAAGAGCATAGATCTGAAAGTGATCCTGTCCCCAGATCAACATCTCTAATCTCCTTCTTTGGCAGTGTATCACATCGCCTAACACCTTTTATAAACAGGTCATGCACTTATAAGAATTTTTGCCTCTTTTACTCTTATTGGGGGGAAGTTGTTTTAGAATTTCATTTCTCTGCTAGTTAGAAACATTCTACCGATTCCCACTGCACTGGTATTTATATGGCTAAGAATTAAGCACATAATTTTTCACATTAAAGTCCAAAAAGGCTGTTGAAAGGCTGTTTTTAAGAGGAAAAAAGATCACATTTAGAGACAGACATAAGAACCTGAAGCCCCAGGGGTATATTTTTTTCAAAATGGTTAAATGCATACCTTTTCTAAAGGGTTAGGGGCATGTGACAAGCTGGAGAAAAGTCACACGTATTGTGGAGACTTAGTAGCTCAAATCTGCTCTAACTTGGGGATTTCTGCATTGTGCTCCATTGTAAAGTGATTCAGACACTAGCCACATTTACAGATGTGGAAAATACAGCCATGTGCTAGAATTGGTTGCACTCAGAATTGTGGCGGACAAGATCAACATAAAAGAGGTTTTAAGTATATATAAGTCTAACTGTCCCTTTGTTAATACACCCTGCTTGGTACAAATGCTGCTACAAGTTGTTTGGTGAAGAGAATGAGAAGTTTACTCTGTGTTTCCAGAGAATGTAGTCAGTGTGAGCCACATGCATGGCAAATAACTATTTTATGTTATTATTGTTGGAATATTAATATAAAATACTATTTTGAAACACAAATTAGACTCTGAGCTCATTTTGGTTAACAGGAAAATGTTTGTTGCAAGTCATGGCTTTTGAAAAATCCTCATAGTCTTGACTTCTAATTTTTGCTTCTCCCGTTTCCTTGCAAGCAGCTGCCAAGCAAAATAGTAGAAAGTGTTATGTGAACTAAATCCAACCGCTTGTCTTTTAGAGGGTTAATGTTACTTTCTTTTTTCTTCCTTGCTTTTACCCTGTGCTGACTAAAAAGAACACCCAGGTTCAATGAGTGACAAATCATTACAGACCGTACAGTGTAATTAAAAAGCACAGCCATTGATCAGCTATGAGCTAAACCTGAGACAAAAAAGTGAGAGACCCAGAATAGCTGGCAAAACTTCTCATTGAATCTGTCTGAAATGGAAGATGTTCTCCCTGGAGGCATGGAGCGTGGCCCATTGTGCATTTCCATTAGAGATACATACTGACTCAGAGCATGCCATTGATGTTGGCCTATTTATGAAAGGCTGTTGAAAGAGGTTTCAGAGTTAATTGAAAAGAGCTGTTTCTGAAGTAAGGTAACTTCAAACAACACAGCTCTGAAATGTGTTTTAATGGACTGGAAATCGGTGAATTTTCCATAGTGCACATGAAATGAAAAAGGATGGCATGAACTGAAAGCTGCATTGCTATGTGGGATTTCTATTATTATAATTATTATTGTTGTTGTTGTTGCTGTTATCACTATCAGTAATTATCATAACTACAGTTGCTCAATAGACAGTGATAAAACAGCTTTACTCCTGATTGTTTAGAAGATCACCTTCTAGGGTCTGCCAAAATTTTCATTACCTGTGCCTATTTTACATATTTACAATACAGGTTACCTGCAGAAACTGTCAGATTTGTGCCATTGTAAACAGAAGGAAAAGCCGTTGTCAGGTAGAAGTAGGTTCCAAGGCCTTATTTTACCAAGGTATGTTGCACTTAAAATGTGTTTATTCTTAATGATATTTCCATTTTAAAATTAAAGCATATGCCTAAATTCAGGCATGTGTGTATTCAGGCATTTGTTTAGTCTCTGCCCTGAGCTGAGGTCTTGCACATAAGTTTGTATTTAAGCTCATGATTAAATAAAAACCTTTTCAGCAAAACATGCACCTGAAATTCATAAATATAAATAGTAGTTGAGCACATTTTTAAATCTCAGCTTGTGATTAAATACCTTTCTCAGCTGAACACAACGTACTTTAAAATTATTTTTTAAAGCTTGGCAATGTTCAATAAAAATAGGAATGACTGAGATTAATTTATTGCTTCTTTTAAATTATTTTTGCAGGAATTTAGTGTTAGCAAGAAGGAAGGTAACTCCCTGCCCTAGGATGAAGTGAATTTAGACAACTATATGGTGTTTGGGTAGAAAGGAACAAGATCAGATTGTAAGATACTTCCTCAGGCTGATTAATACCTAATATCTTGAGAAAGCTCATAAACCCCAGTGAATTGCAGGGGAAAGGTGAGAGTAAAGCAACCCAGCACTCAGTATAACACAAGCAATAATCAAACAACTCTGACATGGAGCTTGAATTATGAGTATTTTACACTTCCATTCTACTCTTAATGCTCTAAGTAATTCACAAGTTCTGTTGAAAACCTCCCATGTTCCATTAAAAGAGATGACCTCACCGACATTAATTAACTTAATCTCACAAAACTCATTTGAAGTAAGGAAGAGCTATTGTCCCCATTTTTAAATAAGGAATGAAATACAAGGACAGTAATGACTTCATACAAAACCTACCAAAATCAGCAGAAATATTTAAATCGCACCCTTGCACAGTACTACTTTCATACACCACTTTATCTTCTGACAGTCCTGATTTTCTCAAAGCTTCACCTCCCAAAATCAATACTTTACCTAAAGAAGCCAACATTGACTTTTTGCTTTAACATTATTTTTCTAACTTTTGAGGCTGCTGGGTGGGGAGTAAAAAAGAAAAGTAAAATTGCTGAAACACCCCGAGGGCAACAACAAAAAAAAAAAAACACTAAAAAATAGTACAAAGTAAAACCAGAAAAATTGCTTCAGTTTTAAATAAATAGAAATCTCATTTTTTAGGGCTGTCAAGACATTTTGGCATCTGCACTGATTTTTTTAAAATTTGTGGCTGATAATCATGGATTAGCATGTGCTTAACTTATCTTTGAAGTTACTGTGGGTAGTTACATACACAGATTAAGAATGTGCTACTTGTTCTGCAGAAGTGAGCACAGGCCGTCAAAAAAAGAAAAGTGATGAAGGCTACAGTTGGAATCTGAACTTCAGAACATGTCTCCTTTCTTAGGTAGCTAAACAAACAGCCTGAATTTTATGAGGCATTAAATATTGAGTAGAGAGTTTTAATTTTTCTGACACTCCAAAGTCTATAGCTGGCGTAAAGAGAATTAGGAAATGGAATGGAGGTGACTAGCAGCTCATGTGCATACCTAATGCAGACAAAAGAAAGAGGAGATACTGGAGGAAAGAGGGTAAATCATAAGGGACAGCATGAATTTCTGTGGCCAAGACACGTATTTTGGAATTAGGGTTAAATCCCACTGGGAAAGTAGGATTCAAAGCCTGAGAGTTTTTCTTTGTGTGCCAACAAATATATTTGAGAAAAAGGGATGTTTGAGACATCCAGATGCAGAGCTTTAACCTGCACTTCCCCTCTTCAGGAGGAGTATTCTAACCACAGAAAAAAGAAGATGGGCTACTTCTTGGCATTGCAGTCAAAGCCAACTGTTGAGCCTGTGCTATAAGAAAAAAAAAAAAAAAAACATGCTGAATGAAGGCCTTAGAATTATACAGCAATCTCTGATGCACTTTTCTGTAATGATAGTATGACATTTTGAGGATGTCACCCCATGGGCTCCCAAAGAACAGTTCAGGACAATGACAATCTCAAGGTTAGAATCCTAGATGTCCAACTTTATAAAGTTCTCATCAAGGTAGTGCACCGTTGTTCAGGAGGTAGAGGGTGGTAATCTGAAATGAACTACACTTTCTCAGAGTGTAACTTCAGGTAAAAAATTCAGACTGAATGTCACCTAGTCATTTAATTGAATCAGAAATTAGTTCCCTAGGGTCAGCTGAGATCGAAATATAAACCTGAGTATAATCAGCATAACAATGTTAGCCGAAATTATGCCTCTGAATGATAGTGCCTAATAGAAGTGTAGGGCAAAGCTTCCCTAAAGAGGTATTAGAAAAATGTGCTGCCTTTCTATAGCCTTTGATATTGGGCAAGATGTTGTTTGCATATTTCAAAGTGAACTGTAAGACCATCTGATTTTCATACAGGTACCTGTCTATAACCTTCAGATTTCATTATCCTTGTTGAGCAAACCAAAAATATCAACAAAACAATAATTTTAAAAATATAACAAGTGAGTCAAGTCTACAATGCTCTTCTCAGTGACAAGGGGTAATGGGTGCAAGCTGGAGCATAGGAGGTTTCGGGTAAACATAAGGTGTCACCCACGGTGAGGGTGACAGACACAGGAACAGGCTGCCCAGAGAAGTTGTGGCATCTCCTTCTCTAAAGATATTCAAAACCCATCTGGACATGTTCCTGTGTGGCCTGATCTAGGTGATCCTGCTCTAGCAGAGGGATTGGACTAGATGATCTTTTGAGGTCCCTTCCAACTCCTAACATTCTATGATTCTGTGATTCTGTAATGTTATTCCTTAGTATGGAAATGTGTGACATTATGTTTGTCTTCAGAGATGGTGGGCTTGCTGAAAGATGTCAGAGAGAGGTTATGTTATGTATATTCATATCAACATCAGGCTCTTCCACCTTCTCTTGGAACTTCTGTCCATAGCTAGACAAAGAGCACAAGACAGGGTATGTCAGCAGACTGCTGACTTGTCAGTGTAGAATCTTATGTTCTGCTAGAGTTGATTTAAAAATAAAACTGATAGGATAATAACCAGTAAAATCTTAAGATCATCCAACCTGGAAAAATTATATGGAAGAGGATATGGGTACCTCAGTAAGTTCTTATAATACTCTAAAAAATATTGCTGTAAGCATTCTGCTCTGGATATAAAACTAGCAAAATCACATTAGATCTAAAGCAGTATGGGTTTAATTGTGTTATAAGACCTACACATAAAGGGGAGAGAAGAAGAAGAATGTCCATAGATACCTTTGTTAAAAAATCAATGAATCAATATGGAAGAATATGGACTTATATCAGTTCTCAGTAATGAGAACAACATAGAAGAAGTGGACAAGAAAGGTAATTTTTTTTAATAAATAATTAATAATGAACTGTTAAAAAACTCTTTAACAAAACAACATGTCAAAAATGTCACTTCATTTACCTCAGACTGGAAACATCTCAGATTTTGTAGACTTTCATAAAATCCAGAGTGGAACTCTGAGGAAACTCTTTTTCCATTTTCAACTCTGTGCTGGGAATTCTGGGACCTGGAGGGTTGACATATGATTTCTTTTTGATTTACCATAGCTTGTGGGCCTCTGACTTTTGGACAGGCATATCTAATGGTACGTCTGTCCCAACCCATTTATGAGAAACTGAATCAACCTGTGGAGGTCTACTCAATGGAGTGGTACTCAGTGGACATCTACTGCAGTGTCGTGGTTTAGGGTCAGGGCAGCCCCTTAAACCTATAACAGACGCTCTCTGTTAACCCCCCTCCCTCCCCAGGGGGGAAGAGAAAGGGAATAAGGGAGAGAGACTTAGCGATTAGAAAAGGAAACTAGAACAGCTTTAATGAAAAGGAAAATAATAATTATAAAAATGGAATATATACAAATATACACAAAACCAGTATCGAACCCAACCCCTCCTGATGGTAATTACATCACCGTCACCACTGATGTGCAGGCTCCGGGGGAGTCCCAGACTGGGCCCCGCAGCAGATGGGAGATGTGTTCGGGAGCTGGATTCTGGTACCGGGTTCAGGAACACGCAGATCGGATCGAAGGCAGTCCTCCTTGGGTGCTCCGAGGAAGGAACCGAGAGAGGACTCGAGCCAAGCCAAGCAAAAGCTGGCAAAGCAGTCCAAAAGGGGAGAGAAGAGCCCAGAGACCCTTCGGGTCCCTCAGCTCTAGACCAAATATGGCGTATATGGGATGGAATACCTCGCTGGTCAGTTTAGAGTCACCCGTCCTGTCCGCTCCTCCCTGAAGGTGCAGCCTTTCACTTCCTGCACCCCCCAATGTGGTACACAGGACCCAGCAGTGGCCTTGGTCTGCATACCAATCCTTGGTAGTAACTCTAAACATAAGGTGTTATCACTGCTAGAAGCAGACACTGTCTGTGAGAACAGGCTGCTGACTTCAGAAAGTGCAGTTAATTAAAAGAACCAAGCTGAAAAGTAAAATTACTGAACAGAATTAGTTCAGTTTTCACTCAAACCAGGACATGCAGTTTAACGCACACTGAAGTGGGCAACTTGATTTTGCTGCCTAAACTTTGGTACTTAGTGCAATTTAATATACCCTAGGGCATCCATGTCTTACACACAGCAAGAGCTGACATGGCACAGGACCTATGAGACATATGCTTTTTTACCCATTTGGAGGACAGTAACATACCTGAGGGCATCTCGAATAGCATTTGACACCTACATTTAGGAAACATAATGGAGCAATTGAGTATTTGATGAAAAGCCTTAATCTGCAAGTGAAATTCCACTTTTGTTTCCTCCTGCATTTTAGTAAAACTCTCAAGGAAGATATTACTACACAATATCTAATGGACTGTAATAGTTTTGCTGAATAATTATGATTTGATATTTGAACTAACTGCACTCCAGGACTAAGGAGAATAATCATCAGTAGCTAAATTACTTAATTTAATTTTCTCCATAAATTATTCTGATGTGATTTTTCAAAACAGGTAGAAAAAATAATTTTAAAATTCCAATTTCATTTCAAACATTCTGGGAAAGGTAACTACAGAGTTTTGTCTTGGCTATGGATAAACTGCAAACTTCGAAGTACAGACTTTAGGTCTGTACTAGCAGCTAGCAACCAGCAACTGCACTTTAATTAATTTGATTTTCCAGATCAAACTGCGTTATACAGTGACCATAAATAAATATATTTTAATGCATTTAACAATATATTATAAATACATATATTTAGAAATAATTAGTAAATAAATATAATTATTTTATATTATAAAAGTACAAATAAATGAGTATAGCAGTTAATATCAAACATGGTTCATGAAAGCTATCTTCTTTTTTTTTTTTTTCTTTTCTCTTTCACCTTTAAATAAAGATCTTAAAATTTGCCTTGAGTAAGATTTAAGATATGTACATGCAAAGACAAGTATTTAGTATCTGTAGATGTAATGTCAGGGCATAAACTCCTTTTTTTTAACATCGCCTCATTCTGCATCTGTTTTCTGAAGAAAGGAAAGATATTATGCAAAGCATAAATTTTTGTTGGTGAAAGTACAGCTAAAGACTTATTTGCACATCGCTCAGTAGAATATTTCTGGAGTATGCCTCTGCTAAAATATCCATTTCCCAAAAGCTCAGGGACGCTTCTCAGGAACATCAGCATCTGACTCAAAACTAGTACTGCAGAATGTTTCTTTCTTGAAGACACAAGGCTCTCAGGAATCTTGATTGTGATCTTCCTTTACCAGACCTTTCCAGTTATGATGGTATCTTAGATGTTTCACTTCAGACAAACCCTCCTCTGCTGGTGACTTTCTTTCCCTATTGACAAAAGAAATAGCTAAGGTGATTAGTGTAGGCTAGACTCATAATTATTTTTCATTATTCAAGATATGTATTTAAGTTAGGTGTTTAGATCACTAATTCTTATCTATCTCTGTTGTGGTGAAATCATATTAATTTTGTGTATGTACAAAGGTCCTTTTCATTCTCCAGATGACGACGTGAGCAACCTGATTTCATAAGCCCTACTTTGAGAAGGTTGGGATAAATGATTAGCAGAGACCACTTCCAATGAAAATAATTTTGTAATTACATATGATAAATGAGTTAGTTTAACACCAAAGATCAAATTATTTACTTTTTTGTTTTTGTTTTTGTTTTTGTTTTGATTCTGCATTCTGTTGGGTAGATACATTAAGATGAAACTTTAAATATGAACATCAGATAGGCTGTCTCATTTGATTTCAGGCATGTGACCATTCACACCAGCAAGTGACTTTTGAAAAACAATTTCCTATTTAGAAACCAGAGTTGCCCTAAACTGAAGAATGTACCTGAAGTAGGGAAGAGGTCATATTTAAATACATACTGAAAATTAATCCGTGTAAATCAAAACAAAAACTCTTCTGTTATTGCAGAAAAATGATTGTTAGCTACCATTGGATTTCTGGAAAAAGAACAATATTTTGAAGACAACTTTCTCAACAGCACAGAAGGGTAAAATCAGCTTCCTAAATAACATTTGCTTTTCTATGCATGTGTATGCATTTACGTATCAAATCACTGGATCACATTATGTTACACAAACAGAAATACTAATGAGTGTGTTTGTTTCTGGCTAACTAGAATTTTCCTTCAGCTGCTGAATTTCTATGAAATTATCCATTACCTTGTCCTCTAGCCTGAAGTATTAATCACAATTCGTTTTAGAACAACTGCCAAGTTTATCAGTCCTTCTGTTTCAGAGCAGTAGGTCAGCAATCTATTTTTCTTCTTCTCCATCCATCAAGCCAACTGGTTTTGAAGTCAAGAGTGGGAAAGTTAGCTGAATTAAATGAGAACAATATGTTAAATACAGCTTTCATCCCTACAAGCTGACTTCTAGAAACACACCCTAACTACTCACTTATTTATGACTTAAAGATTCAAACAAGACAGGAGCTCAGGCATAGCCAGCTGCGATTGCGGTTTTTAATTTTTTAAAATGTTCTTCTTTTTTTTTTTTTTTTTTTCCTTTAGAACTGATAACTGTCTTTATGGAAAGCTTCTATATATAACTAGATAGGAAAGAGCAATTAAGGAAAGACAGAAGGTTCTCTCATCCAGTGTAAATTGGCCTAATTCCACTTACCTTGTCAGAAATCACATCTTTTCTTCATCATGTAGTTTAATCTATATCTGGAGCTAATGCAAAATAGAAGTGTATTTAAGATGCTTGAGATCTCAGATACTGAGACAGAGACAGAATTGTTATAAGGAATGAAATGAGTAGGATATAATGAGAAAATAACATCTCTATCTTCATTTAAGGTAAGACCGAATATAAAGTAAGTTTTTAAAAAAGGTATATATTCCTACAAAATTAACAGATCAGTCTATTCTAAGAAAAGGTTTCACATGAGCACTTCTGAGACACACTGGCAAAACAATGTACAACTCAAAATCCAATTATACAGGGAACTCAAGTTCACATTGGATTTCTCAGCTTGAATGCTCCCAGTGACATAGTCAGACAATAATGTGCTGTCTTTGACCTGCATAACAAATTGGAAGTTCAATTGAAGACTAAGTTGGGTATCTTTAATAGTGTAACTCAAGCCTGGTGAAATTTAGGCATAACTCATTCAAACAAGAATTATACTCTGACCGAGACATGAGGGATTACCATGTAACTTATGGCTTTGCCACAGGCCATTTACAAGAGCCTTAACAAGTCACCTCTCCACATGGGTAACTCTCTGTGGGGTGTCCAAAAGCCAAACTGAAACCCTGATTCTCAGCCCCAAGAGGTGATGAGCCTGAAAGCACTTTTTGCTGCATTAGAAAAAGAAGACACCCTTTGCAGTGCGGGAAATCACAAATCTCTGAACCACCAACTTACCTCCAGCACTTCATAGGAATACAGAAATAGAAAGAAGGGTTGGGTCTAGCATATCTATCTCATATTCCTTTCATGAACTTGTCAAGTTTCTTCATAGAAACTGTGAGGTTTTTTCTCATATTTATCCTCCAAGGAGTTCCAGAATCTGTTTTTTCCCAAATGGTTAGAAACTTTCGTCTCATTTTCAATCTGCATTGAGGGTAGCTGATACTCATTTGGTTTGGTCCAACATGGACCAATAGTTCATGTCCTGTTCCTGTAGCACAGTTCACCTCATTATTTTGTGTAATATCTGGGGCTTGATTCACCTGCCCAATCTTCAGTCATACAAAAGAATGTATGAAAAATGAATGCTTCAAAGATGAAACTGAGTTGAGTGTTCTGAATGCTTAAACATGGCCTGTCCTGATGCTTCTGAGACAACACCACAGCCTGTTTCAGGCATGTGTTTCTTTGTTCTAAAAGAACTTGACAGTCTTGAAGGACACTTTCAAGAATGAAAGGACCTTCATAACAAACTAAAAATGCTAGTAGGCAGGAGATGTGTTTTCTGGAGGAGGTAACTGGCACCTTTTTTATATTTCCTGACAATCTGACCTTAAATTGAAAAGGACTCGAATTTATACTTAGAAAAAGCTAATGCAAAAAACAAATGAAAAAAGTCAGACTTACATCTTGTTCAGAATAATAATAGCATCTAGCTCCTATGGAATGTTTTTTGGCATTTATTTTGAAAAATTTTTATTAAAATAGCCAGTGCCCTCTCTCCATCTTCCAAAAGTAAAACTTAATCAAGCACAGGAAAAAGAGAGATAAGGAAACATGAGATGCCCAAAGATATTCAGAGCCGTAAAGTTATGAGTTGACCTCAGACGACTTCCAGGTGACCATCTCACCACCCTGTTGCTTCCCCTTCATCAGCAGGATAGTGGGAGAAAATACAGTAGAAAGGTTTGTTGGTCAAGATGAAGAAATAACAAATCTACAAAAACCTTCCCTCCATCCCTCCCTTCTTCCTAAGGTTAACATCATTCTTGACACTTCTAACTCCACCCTACAAGCATCACAGGGGGATAGGAAATGGGGCTTGAAGTCAGTTCATGTTGCTTTGTCTCTGCCACTCCTTCTTATTCACATTCTACCCCTGCTCCAGAATGAAGACCCTCCCATGGGATACAGTCCTTCACAAATTTATCCTTCCCGCAGGTTGCAATTCAAGAACTGTTCCAGTGTGGATCCTTTTCCACAGGGTGAAATCCTTCAGAAACAGAGTGCTCCATCATGGAACTCCCACAAGCCACAGCTCCTGCCAGAAAACCTTCTTCTGTGTGGGCTTCATGCCACAGGCCACAGTTCCTGCCAGGAGTCTGCTCTGGTGTGGGCTCTTCAAAGGATACAGCTTCTTTAAGGGCACATCCACTTTCTCCAGTGTGGTATCCTCCGTGGGCTGCAAGTAGGTATCTGCTGCACTGAGGTCCTCCATGGAGAGGAACAACCTGCATCACCATGGCCTTCACCATGGGCTTCAGGGGAATCTCTGTTCTGGCTCTTGGAGCACATCCTCCCCCTCTTTCTTCACAGAATCACAGAATCACAAAATGTTAGGGGTTGGAAGGGACCTCGAAAGATCATCTAGTCCAACCACCCTGTTAGAGCAGGATCACCTAGATCAGGTCACACAGGAATGCATCCAGGCAGGCTTTGAATGTCTCTAGAGAAGGAGACTCTACAACCTCTCTGAGCAGCCCGTTCCAGTGCTCTGTGACCTCCACTATAAAAAAGTTTTTCCTTATGTTTATCCAGAACCTCCTGTGCTCCAGCTTGCACCCATTACCTCTTGTCCTGTCACTGCATGTCACTGAGAAGAGCCTGGCTCCATCCTCCTGACACTTGCCCTTTACATATTGATAGACATTAGCAAGGTCACCCCTCAGTCTCCCTCTCTCGAGGCTGAAAAGACTCAGCTCTCTCATCCTCTCTTCATAAGGGAGATGCTCCACTCCCTTAATCATCTTAGTGGCTCTGCACTGGACTTCACTGTTTGTCTTCACTGACACTTGCTGTCTTCAGGGCCATTTTCTTTCACTTTCTCACTGCTGTCTCACAGCTGTTGCACAGCATTTTTTTTTTATCCTTAAATATGTTACCACAAAGTTACTACTGATGTCACCAGTTGTCTCAAGTTTGGCCAGCAGTGAGTCTATATTGGAGCCAGGTGAAACTGTCTCTTGTCCAACACGAGGGAAGCTGCTGGTGTCTTCTCATAGAAGCCACGTCTGCAGTGCCTTCCTCGTCCATCATTACCAACAAAACCTTGACACATAAACCAAGTACACGGGCTTAGAGATGGAGTCCCATGCTGGAGTTTACTGAGAATGTTACCAAATCTCCTATAAAAAAAGAATTGCAAGTGTTTGAATAGATGCAGCAGTTTTATTTCAGGTATGAGTTTAAGCTATCACACAGACAGCTCATAGAATCACATAATGTGACGTTGGAAGGGACCTGAAGGATTATCTGTTACAATGTTTCCTGGCAAAAGCACAGTCTAGGCAAGATGGCCAATCACCTTGTCCAGCCATATCTTAAGTGACCAATGTTGGGGAAATTTCGGCACTTATTTTAGCACAAATTTGGTTTATCAAGGATTACAGGTTGGTCTACAGAGGGCAACTCCTTCAAAATATGGTAGAGAAAGAGTTCACATTAATCAAGGTATGCATCTCTACCTCCCTCTGATTAAGTCTATGATGAGCCATGAAAACAAACTCAAGAGATCACATGGGAAATCTTTGAGACCCTCACACTCCCCATCTGGCTGTCACGTGGTGACGTGACCACAGTGTCGGGCTCAACACTCAATCACCATTAATTAATTATTTTTTAGTGTTTTGCTGCAAAACAAGGTAATCACAACTGATACTTCTTTGGACTGATGGCCCACATAGATCTTGGAAAGCTAAATCAAAATAATCTATGCTTGAAGCAAAATACAATTCATTTATAATCACATGCACCAGGGTTTATCAGGCTTGATAAATGTGTTTATCAAAACCAGTACATATTCCTGTATATTCAGTGCCAGAGACACTAAAGGGTCAGGTTTACCAGGTGTACCCACTAACTTCTAGGTATTCCTGGTTCACAGTGTTCTCAGTACTGTTTCATTTCAACAATATCCACAGTTAGATCAGCAATAGAGCTAAGTGCAGAACAAACACATTTAATTTCTCTCATGCCTACTTAAGCCACTGGGGCTTGCTGATCTCTCCAGATCCACAGTTTGCTCCCTAGCATGTGTGTAACTCACAAAATTACCTGTTCCAGCTCAAATTCATTACATTTAATGCACAATAAAATAATTCTAGTTTCTAATTCACCTCTGAACTTTTCAGAGCTGGACCTCAAAACCCAATAGCAGCCTATCGCATACCATTCTTACATATTTTCTTTAGTGTAATCAGTTTCAACCTTGGCTGTTGTAGCAATAGTCACTTTTTGTCATTTTCTATAAAGTGCAAATGCTACAGGCCTTTCAGACACTGTCTGCTCTGCACACATGGTGAACCCACCTTTAAAAATGTTTCTCATAAATCTTTTCTGTCACCTCTGTTTGGCTAACATTAAATTGAAAAGAGGGGGGAAGGGTAAGAAAAAGATCCTCTAAAAGCTATTCTGGGTTTTGCTTCATAACAACTTTATTTTTTTATTTTGTTTTATGTTACTTGATTTTACTTTTAACCATAAGCTATCTTTTTTACATTGAAAAGACAAGTTATTATTTCCTGGAGGTTTACACTCGAAACCTCAGATTGTCAGTTCATTTAATGTCACTTAATGCTTCATGCCAGTTTTAAGGCTCAGCAAGAACTGACAATGCAATCCTTTCACAGCATCAGCTGACTGGAGTTTTTTTTGACAGCAAAATTTCAAATCAAGGATTTAATAAACTAGTAGCTCTTCTGGTTAGCAGTGAAACGTTCTTTCAATTCCACCACTTAAAGAACATCAAACAGACCTCAGCTATGCAGCAAAGGTTATAGCTAAACCAGAAATGCAGCTTATTTGCATGCACAGGACCACCAGGGTTTGACTGTAAGACAGGAGAAAGATGAAGAAATGTAATATTGCTTAAAATAAATGTGCATGTGAATGTGCATGTCTGTAAGCAGACTATACATACAGAGAAAGGACAAGATACTGGAGATGATGCATGCAGTGGTTAAATTACCCATTTGTGAGAGTGTTAAGTAGGTGAAAGGCAGTCCCATGAAGCTTGCCTGCTGAGTTAGCTGGGAAAAGTTGTTACACTCACTCAGACTGCTGGCACCAACTCCAGACCCTTCAGTGCTGAGGTTAACACTGAATTTCACCAAGCTGCAATCCTTTACGCCGCTTTCCATTCATTGACTGACCTATCTGCCATCCCAGCTTCCCATGTCACACTTCTGAATTTCGCCCAGTGTTCACGCACCCGGAGGGGAGGAAATGTAAAAAAACTCCACCTGTGAAGCCTAAAGGGACCTTTAAACCACTCAGTGAAAAAACATCTTATACGTGTGCCTTTCTCTCCCTGCAGGGGCATGAGGTTGCAGAAACATAATGAATCACAGAATCACAGATCTTCAAGTTCAACCCCCTTCCAGGGCAGGATCATATAATCTAACCTACAACCTAATCTAACCTACAACCTAATCTACCCTAACACAGGTCACTCAGGAACGCATCCAGGCAAGTTTTGAAAATCTCCAGAGAAGGAGACTCCACAACCTTTCCGGGCAGCCCGTTCCAATGTTCTGTGACTCTTACTGTAAAGAAGTTCCTCCTCATGTTAAGGTGGAACCTCTTGTGCTCCAGCTTATATCCATTCCCCCTAGTCCTATCACAAGGCACGAGTGAGAAAAGGCTGTCCCTTTCCTGTGTTTCAGGTCTTTCTTCCTTGAACCCTTATTATCTCTTACAGAAGTACTGGTAATTGTAACTCTTGCACTGAAGTAGCTCTTCTTTCTGCTCCCAGGTCCAATCCAAAGTAGCATGGTGTCAGCTCCTCTCAGTGAGAAATTTTTACTCCTCACATCATTACCTCTCCATTTCTGCTCCATCTTGCAACTTATCCAAGCTGTGTTCAACCACCTTTGCTTAGGAGGAATAAGTTTCTTGGAAGAAAACATCTTAATTGCTGTTACTTAACTGAACCTACAGGCCTATCCACATAAAACTGCTCACCAAAATTAATCTGAATTAGCTTTTTTAAGTAGATTAATTAAACTACTTTAAACTCCTATGTGGACACCCTTGTTCAAAATTAAAGAGGCTTAATCTAATTTAACTGAATTAACTTCCAAAGTAAATTAAGCCAAATTGAATTATAGCCATTCCAGTCCACACAGGGATTTAAATTCATATGTTGAGGGCACTAGTCACATTAATTGAGCAAACAGCTCTAATGAGTTGTTGCCATCTCCCAGTTTTTTATGACCATTGTGTTTTTATGACTATCATTCCTGCATTGGCAGGGGGGTTGGACTTGATCTCCAGAGGTCCCTTCCAACCCCTACCATTCTATGATTCTGTGTTCCCAGAAGTTACTAGTCCTACTGTAAAAATCAGCAGAACAGAAGTTATGACTGAATCTCTCCACTGAAGTTCAGTCAGGTACCTTTGAAACCTTTTTTTATTAGCAAGTAATATGCCAGACTACAAACTGAAACAATTGGGACAGCTGGACACATATTCTGCTAGCTCTGATAGAAAAGTGATTACATCCGACAAAGGAGTGGGATGGAAAGCCAAAGTGGTAGTATCTTAGATCACCCCTGCATTTGCCAAAACTAAATCCCGAGAACCCCTGAACACCTCAGAATAACTCTCCAGAGAGTTCTAATATAGTAAAACAATGAGAGGACATGACAGAAATATTTTACCCTTTGTTTTTGTCAGTTTACTTCTCTTTAGGAATGTTTTACTTAGAATGTCCTCTAGATTGTAATCAAATCAATGTCTATTAAAAACAAAACATGTAAACAAAAATGTAAACAAAGCAAAGAATTGAATTAACCAATTTGATTTACATAGTCTAGAATACAAATTTTAAAGTCTTTTTGACTTAATCATTAAGATGTACTCTTAATTATCTTGTTCCCTTTCTTCAGAAAATCCCCCCTGGATAGCTCTTGTCTCTGAACATCCATTTCAGAGAAGCCATTTACAAATTCACAGCCATCTATCTCCAGCTTACCTGCAATAAAAGTAGTTTATCCATCTTCTAAGGTGAGTTCACCAAAGAGGGAAGGAATGGAATGGGAGCACTGTACCCAATCAGAAAGTTACACTGGACTGGAATGTACAGGGATTGTAGGAGATGGAAGAAAGACACTTAGATATACTTTGTAGAATATTTATATCTAATTAATGGTCATCCATTTTAGTTTTAATGACCTGGTTCAGATTCTGCCTTTCACAGACCAGACTGTTTGGTTACATTTAGTTTTAAATTGTCCCTTTACTAAAAAATTCTCTTTGATAGATTGAAGCCCTATTTCGTAGAATTCTAAAAGTTACTCAAAGCCCTGTCCAGTCTGACCTTGAACGCTTCCAATGATGGGGCATCCACGACTTCACTGGACAACCTATTCCAGTGTTTGGCCAGCCTCACGACAAAAGTGTTTGCTGATGTTCAGAGGAACCTCCTGTGTTTTAGTTTCTGCCTATGGCCTCTGGTCCTGGCCCTGGGCACCACTGAAAAGAGCCTGTCTCTGTCCTTGTTCCACAATCCCTTCAGGTATTTATATATGTTAACAAGGTCTCCCCCCTTCTCTTCTCCAGACTTAGCTCAAAACCTCTCCAGGGGAGTATGCTAATATTTAAACAACTTGAACCATGACAAGTCATATCCATTCTTCATCTTGAACTGAGTCATTTCAGACTTGGCTACTGAAATCAGTAGAACTGTCTTTAGAAAAATAACTTGGGTAGTAGGAGAGGTCAAGGGAATTAATTTTCAGGGTGGAATTAATTCCTTTTTATCTTTGCTGTCAGAAAGCCATGTCTAGGCCAGTGGATTCAGATAAGTGTCTCCAGAAAGCTTTCTGTCCCATCCTAAAAAGGCTGTCCGTGATAGCTAGATGATACCCATCTCTTTCTCCTGATATGGAGCATACCTAAGCCATTAGCTTAGGTTAGGCTCTTAACTTCTTGGTTGCTACTACATAATGGCCCATCAGGAGGGAATTATTTGGCTTGCCAGTTCATATTGGGTTGATGTTCCAAACAATTACTACAAAAATTGGAATAAAAAGTCTCTTCTGGTTGGGACTTCCAGCTGTGAATGATCTAGGACACATACTCAGTAATGAACAACAGGTTTCCTTGCTCCTGTAAAACCCAGGAAGGATACCACTTTTTGGTTTTTTCACTTTATTTTTTTCTTTCTTTTTTTTTTTTTACTTTTTTTTTTTTCATTAACCTCTTAGCCTCTCCTCTGTTAGCAAATCACTTACCTATTAACATCTGAAACACACTCTCTTAACAACATTTAGCTGTCATCTGTAACATAAACTGAAACTATCACCAGCAAAAGTATCATTCAAATTCTCTGTGATTGCAGCTCATTATATATTGTGCAGTGTTGTTTCTGTTTCCTGTCTGAATAATTTATGTACCTAACCAACAGCTCCCAAAGGGCAGATTTTGCAATGAGATAGATCGTTTCAAAACTCACAAGCCCTGAGTATTAGACCACTCACATTGAACCTCATTTTTGCCATTTGTTCCCATAAATAAGGATTCATGTCCTTGTGACAAAAGGTGCAAAGAGGTGATGATTGTACTTAGGCTAAATTTATGAGTTTTTTAATTCAATTGAATATTTTGAAGGGAGAAAGGAAAGAATTGTTTCTTTCTAAACAGTGATGACAAAAGCATAGAAACGACAGGCAAAACCAAATCCCGGTTAGACAGAAGTGTAATTCCGTTGCTGCTCAAGTCCTTGACAAGTTTGTATGTCCTTCAGTAAGTAGAACATTGCACAATATGTAGTTGTAAGGAAAGAAATTAACAGTTCTTTCCTCCTATGCTGGAAATTGGAACCATTTTTTCCCAGTCTGTTTGAACTCAGTTTCATTGCACCACAAGTAGACTTAAGAAGTGATCCAAAACCCATTTATGTCATCAAGGGTAAGATTTGCATCTCCTAACTAACAGGTAGAAGTTAGATACCTATTCTAAGCTAGTTACCCTAGGCTCCCGTCAGAGTCAATGGGGGGAAGCCTTCTGAGGCAGATTCATTCTATTTATCTTAGGATACATGGCTCACCTTAAGAGGAGCTTGTTGCTCTTCACTGACTACAAATGGAGCCATGGGGTGGCAGATTCAGGTTTAAACAGATAGCTTGCAGACATTTAACTTAGGGCACATACATTTCACCCTGGGAAGCTTATATGTTACTTCTCTGAACTGAAGACCTGATCTTATAGAACTTCAGTAGCTCAAATTACTCCTTGCAAGACACTTCAGATGTGGAAACTCGGTCCTAGTCTTTATATTGAAATGGTTTGTTATCAAAATAACAGCTGTTTACAAATATAACGTCTTCTATGACCAAGAATTAAGCTTGATTTCTGTCTTTGTCTACCTTCATCTTGTTTTTTCCATTCACTCACTCTTCTGTACACAATCTTGTACTTTCTCCTGCTTCTAGGAGTTTGGGCAAGCTGTTGCATGTGCTGGTTGGCCAACAGACTGCTTTCACCTTGGGATAAGAAAAGAAGTGATTTAAACTCTCTTTCCCATGGTGAGGACAGTGTTGGTTATCCTTCCTTTCCCCAGCTGCCAGCTTCCACAAACCTTGTCAGAACATCATGCTTTTGAGACATCTGTACTTGGCCAGTCTATTTGAAAATTATTTGAGGGAGAAATAAGAGCAAGCAAACATACTGATGGGCAGGATATAATCAGTTAAAAATAGACCAATCATATGCTTCCTTACCACTAAGAAATCTTGTAAAAGTTCTATTATAGATCTACTTACAGAGGCAGGGAAGACCTGGTTTTTGGTATAGTTTCTCTCTGCTACAATTCCTCTCTTTGCATGGATGATATAAACTACACCAACAAAAAACACAGTGTTAGAAAGTGTTTATTTTGCTGGGTGTACTGGTAAAATGGGTCTTCCAGTTTCCTCTTCAGTCCTATTCTGTGTGAATGTTATCTTAGCATATTTACTTTTTACCTACTGGGCTTTTTTTTTTTTTTTTTTTTTTTTTTTTTTTTTT